>JAHXRV010011883.1:0-171728 GCA_019904355.1 Psilocybe tampanensis | reverse complement strand
AGGCAACCTAGTCGTTCCCCATGAGTCCCGCCTCGTTTTCTTTACCAGGGGTTACCTCCACAAATAACGACAGCCTCGGATGGGAAATGAGGACCCGCGCAGGCTGCAGCCAAAACAATGCAAACCTCTTGTTTGTCTTATATTCACGGTGGTCGACTCAATCCTGTCTCGCAATCACATTTTTTAAAACCATGGATCCTTTTATACCTCTCTAATTGTGTCGACAGGATTTCTGTCCGGTGACCGACAGGAAGCTATCGGCGCTTTTGTTAGTCGACTTTCCATCTGGCGAGTAACTCTTGAAGCTATACGGGCTCGGTCTTTCCATTATCGTTGCTTCAATCTTGAGGCGTTGATAATGAGTCAAGCCCCGTGCTCAAAAACAAATTGACATATCTCAAGTCTGGTACTAGATCAATGCGAATTTGTGGGATCAGCTAGGGATCGACTTGTGGACTTGCAAGTCGCGATATGGCTCGACAATTCAAACGGCTCTGGATTTCCTGATGAACTTGAGTCCGGGGAGTGATGTCCTCTCACGATGCTTCTGTCGCCGCAGCTTTCGGGGATCCCACTGGAAGTGTGTACAAGGCCAAGGAACCGACCTATCAGTCCAAATCCTAAACTCCCATTGGGTTTATGACCAGACAGCGGCACTCGAGATGTCCCCTGCTTCTGGAAAGAAAACGAAGTCGTTCGTGTGGAAGAGAGAAACGCCTTTTTGTATATAGCGGAGGACGTGGTGGCAAGGCAGTTAGTTGGTAATGTTTCCGATGTTCTTTGGATACCCAAGCGTATTTCGGGATGTAGTCTCTGTGGAGATGGACGACGGGATATTTGTGACGTGTGTGATGAGAGTTGCGGTCTTTCTACTACTACTGATATGGGGGACATGTGTAGTGAATGATATAAATATTGGGATGGCGAACAGGCTTGTTGAAAATAGAAAGGAGCTTACGTGAGACAGCTCTCGGTCTACAGGGCACCCCAGCTGAGCGTGACAAGCTAGAACAAATCCATCTCCCTTGTAACTTCAACTTGTTTCCATTTTCTTACTTCTACTCCTTTGTACCATGGTGGACTCCGCATCAGGCTCAGCAGACAAGTCTGTTCAGGTTAAGCTCGTTCTTCTAGGTTCGTTTCATCTACACCCTCATCTCCTAGCTGGGAGGTGGCACTTCGTTCCTTGTTTAATCCATAATGTGTCCTCAGGTGAAGCTGCCGTTGGCAAATCATCAGTCGTTCTTCGCTTTGTATGCCTTTCCCTCTTTTTCTTCTATTCACAACCCTCATCATATCACTCGGACAGGTCTCCAACGAATTCCAGCCCAACAAAGAACCCACTATCGGCGCTGCTTTCTTGACACAGAAATGCCGCCTTGAGGACCGTGTCCTGAGATATGAGATTTGGGACACGGCAGGACAAGAGCGCTTTCACTCATTGGCCGTAAGCTCACTCATTTATCCATCCATGAATTCGAAACAGAGCATTCGGATCCTAACTGTCGTCCGCAGCCCATGTACTACCGCAATGCTCAAGCAGCTGTCGTAGTCTATGATGTTACCAAAGCGAGCAGCTTGGAGAAGGCGAAATCATGGGTGAAGGAATTACAGCGCCAAGCCAATCCTAATATCGTTATCGCACTCGCTGGAAACAAAGTCGACCTCGTACAATCTTCTACGTCTTCAACTTCCGCAGCATCACCCTCTGAGTCCGAGGATGAGGCAGACGATGCAACGGCCACACAAGGCGAAACAACGGAGGCCGGAAATGGAGAACCCGAGAGCTTGCGACAAGTCCCTCGTGAAGAGGCCCAAGCATATGCTACAGAAGCTGGCCTGCTGTTCTTCGAGACCAGTGCTAAGACTGGTGAAGGGATTGTCGATATTTTCACTGAAATTGGTACGTCCCAATTATTCCAACGACACGAGTTCGAATTTAACCTTCTCATATAGCCAAGAAGATCCCGATTGAACATATTCTGGCTGCTACTCGAGGCAACGGAGGCCGTCCAGGTGCCAGCGGTAGCCGAACCGAAGGTACACGGCAGACAGGCGTCAATCTCGAGGAGGACCAAGCTAAGGGAAAGGATGCCTGCAATTGTTAATGCATGCCTCTTGCCATCTCTTTCTTTCTCTCTTTGGAGGGCCTTGCTCAACCGTCATCTTTCTTACTTTATGATTTTTATGTCCTTCCTATGCTGCTCTTTTCTGCATTCCATTTCCTAGCACCGTACCCCTTTGTAATACTCTCTAAATATATCACTTAGAATCATGGATAGTCACTAAAGACTCAGGAATTACATGTCCATGTACGGAGGGTCCAATACAGTATCTTTTACTCAATCAACGTAGGGAGGAGGTCTTATCACTTGATCATTTTCACCTTCACGATGGTTGTCCGGATTGAGGTAAGGTGGGGGTGCATGTCCATGGGAGGGCTGATTTTCTTGAGGTGGTAGTGTTGGTGGCACAGTTGGTAGTCTTGATGATGGATCACTTTGATGATATGAAGTACGCAACGGAGGCGACGTCCGACCAGGCGATGCCTGACGTACAACAACAGGCGATCTAAAATCAGAGTCTATGGAAGGTGGTGGGTCGGATGGATCATCCATGGCGGGTGGCGGTGGGGGGTGTTCATCGACATGCGCCGTCTCGTCTATGTGATCTAGAACCAAGTTCAAAGCCTCAATGGTAACGTGGCCAGGTTGGTCGGTTAGTGCCGTCAGGTCAGCATCTCTCGAGGCCATCTCCAGGGTAGGCGGTGGTGTTGACGACCTTTGCATATCGTCTGAATGCCCATCAAATTGTTGGTCTGATGAGAACCCAAAGAATGTCCCTTCGCCTGGTATCGGTCGATGTATTGGGATGTCATGCATGTGTTCATCTGAGTCTGGAAGAATGATCTCACTCTCTGACTCCTGGAACGTAGGCAATCTTGAAGAGGATGCGGCCTCGAATGAAGCCACAAAGAATGGAGGAGGAGCATCACGTTCTTCAAAGGGAGGAGGAGCTCCAGCAGATAACATGCTCGGACCAGCTTCACCCTCAGAATAATGAGGAATAGATGGATCGGCCTCTTCGTGGCGAACAGTTTTCGCTGGTGGTCGGTCGTGTTTTTTCTGATAGGCATCATCTATGGCTTGTGATACCTCTGGGAGCGACGCAGGAGGTGCCAAAACGGTGATAGGGATTATAAGTGTAGATATCTTTTCTGTTCGGTTTGACGTATCGACGAAAGAAACGTGAACCTTTATATGAAAGGAAACCGTATGTAGGAGGGTTGACTGTGTTACCATTGCACTGTCAGTATCGCTATCCATTCGGGCCCCGTTTGTCTCAGAGTTGGAAGGGGAGTTGGAAGAATTCTGGTGTAGAACGAAACGCAACTGGATAGGTCGAGATGAATGAAACCGGCAGGATCCTCCAGAGCGAGCGATTACTGTTCTGTATGATGAACCCAGAAAAAGAGGGGAAAGTGGCATCTTGGACGAGGATGCGCCATTATAATGCTGCTCATGGTGATCGCCCGGATCCAGGAGCAAACTGCTGTTTTGGTGTGCTGCCTCCTCCAAGTTGGTTTCGTTGTCGCTGTCTGGATCAGATTCATCCTCTTCAAAGTGCTCGCGTTTTACTTTAACAACACGCACGAGCTCGGCACGGATATTGCGTAGTCTTAACCCTCTGTCGACGACGGTCTCTCTGGTTGGGGGTGGTACAGTAACATACAACGGTATCGCTTCTCCAGATGCGAAGGTACTGCGAGGTAGCTGTACTTTGACGCTTGTAGGATTGTCTATGGAATGCTCCTCAGGAGAACAATGCAACGAGGAAGTATGCGATGAGTATCGGCGAGTATACACCGTCAAGGTTTTGGAAATATGAGGAGAATGCGTGTCCCAGGGATAAAGAGATGCCGTCAATGTGTGACCAAGAAACGAATGGGGTGTTTGGATGGACTGCGGAGTGTCTGGTGGTAGTGGTATTGCAAATGGTATTGACGATGGAAAGGATGAGTTAGAAGCAGACGAGTTTGATTGAAGCTCAATCTCCGTGCAAGAAAGCTCGATTTCATTTTGATACGCGCTTTCAAAAGAACGCAGAGCGATGGTACTTCAAGAACCAAATGAACATTTGAGAACTGAAGGTATATTGTCGGTCAATCGACTCACACACGTCTCCAACGATTAGGATCAACACCTTTGAGTTGGAGCTCTCCCTCGATTGCGGCATGCTCTCCTTCAGCCCCTAGAAATCCTTTTTGGAAATTGACAGCATCTGTTGTCGGTAAAATGAGAATCTGGGGGTCTGCCAACATGTCATTTGGATGGCCTTGGGAATCAAGCGAGTCTACTGGGTCCTGTTTGGAATAAGTTGGAGGAGGAAGTTGCTCTGACATGATTGAGATGGCGTTGAATGTTCGCTCACTTCCTGGAGGAACAAGGGAGAGTAGGTATAAGTACTGGATAGTGTAACTCCCGTATGTACGATGTCATCTCGAGAGGATCAATCACATGATGTCCCAATCCCAATGAATTAAATTAAATCCTGTGAAGGATTGAATATTGAATATAAAGCATAGATTGACCATAGAACCAACATAGAACAGATAAAATTTTGTACAGACATGTTTACAATACAAAAATACAGCATAAGTATGATCTACCTCCCAAATAAACTATGACTACCGTCGGTCTATTCGCACCATACTATCCAGCTCACCGAACAAGATTTCATCTTGCACAACATCTCTAAAGAAGAACATATCCCAGGCGGTATCTCGATTGCCCCCCAATATCCCAGTTCCTTTCTCCATCCCCGAATCGTTGGAGTCTGAAAAGCCCATGCCAAATGAAAGTACTGGCATAGTCGGTGCAGAGGTGTCAACCAGATCCTCCGCTTTGTCCAATAGTTTCATGGCCTCAACTGCACGTCGTGCGGGATAGGCATACGATATTCGGCTGTCGGTCGATAAGGAAAGGACGCGTTTCGCAAATCGAAGCATGACGCTATTGAATCCCAATCCCCTATCGGATTTGATTTTCTGCTTCAGATCGAAAGGCGCAAGGAAAATCAAAGAATAGATCGCCATCACAATTTTTTCGACGTAACTGGTCCACGTTTCACTGCGCATGAAGAGGAAATCTCCGTCGGTCACAGGAAGGCGGTGGACCAAACTGGTCAAAAGTTGCCACAGGTCTGATGGTGGTATCACCTTGCCGAGTATAAGTCGATTGGAATCCAAGTGACTGAAACGAGTGAAAACCTCCAAAGCGATATCGGCGAGCGCGGGTGGTCTGCGATGAGGGTTGGGAGGAAAGCCTGCGACTTGCACGCTTGCCAATGGTGGAGCAGAGTCATTGGGATCTATAAGATATGAAGCAAGTAGCCCAAATGCACGCCTCGCCGTCCGTTGGGTGGTCGAAGAGGGGTTGTTAGAAAGATTGATAAGGGGCGCAAGATTTATGAGAGTGTTCATGGTATCTTTGCGGATGGTCAAGACGTCTGAGAGTGATAGACTCTTGGAAACGGGCTTTGGTGGGTCTCCCTTTACCTCGCAGAGGCGAAGCAGCATATCGACGAGCCTAGGGTGATTGGCAATGAACGCCATATTATCGTTGATCATCGACATATTCCTGATGATGCCCACAATGATCAAAACAATGTCTCCGGGTCGTTGTATTGGACCTGGTTCCGTAACTTTGTGAGCTTGTCGACTTTCGACAGACCCAAATGGTTGAAATTCGGCATCCTGGACTACCGACACCAATTCCCTGTTGGTGACAATCCGACTAGGACTGTCGGGGGATCCGGCGACGGTTTCACATTCAGGTTCACCGAACGCCATGTCTTCCATCAGGTCAAGAGTGTCGTCGAGTAGATCAGAGCATTGGTGGAGAGGAAATCCGGACCCAGGGGTATTGGCTCGCATAGTTGATAAAACGGTTAAGGTCGTCAAAGAGTACGACAACTCGACGGAAAGTCGGGACCGTATGGACATACACAGACATTCGATGTCAATAAGGCCCCAATCGTGAATTTCCCGCACAGGTCTTCGAGATGCAAGGGTATTCCATTCCGAATCGATTGCTTGTAGATCTCGCCCCCCATAGGTTTGGACTTCTCGTGCCAACGGTATGTATTCAATCTTGCGCCGTGACTGCTGCTGACGGGGAGCAACAGTTGCAATCAAACTGGAGGGAGGTTGTGAGGCTTGACGTCCTTGAAAGCTGTTGGTTGTATCAGATGATAAAGACATCATCATCTATTCAAAAGAGTCCGTTTAGTTACGTGACGCCTATATCCATTATACATGAACTTACAGAGCTGCTTTCAGGAGGATCTAATAACAACCGTGAGATTTAGGAGTATGTTCGAAGATAAGACACGAACCTGTCTTCTGCCTGACCCTCTTCATTTCTCTGTCTTCTTGATCGTGTTTTCGTTTTATGCCTTGAACATCTTGGTCCAAAAGATTTGAATTGATCCCAAGCGCGAGAGGGTCTATCTCTGAAGGACCCATTGAGCTACGAGACTCCTGCACCGAGGCTTGATGAGGATTTTGAGAAGAAGCTGGTCTATTTTGGGGATGCATCTGGGGGTATTGTGTTATGCCGTTTGTTGGGGGTATAGATTGGGACATGAGACCATTTGAATTGTTTTGACGCATTCCGGCTTGCTGTATGTTTGGCATTCCTGGTGCAGGACGACCAAGGCCCTGCTGAGGAGGAAATTGATGACCAGGCATAGCCCCTGGCCTCTGCGCGGACTGTGCTTTTTTGGCTTGCTCCTGCAGACTTTTTGTATACATCTCTTCAAAAGGAAGGAGAAGAAGCGAGTAGTATTGAGAAAGCATCAGCGCGACTGACGTCGAGCCATTGGGTTGAACGTCTGGGAAATGCTCAGGAAGATCAAACGTTGGGAGAAAGGAACTCCACAGTTGATTTTGGGTGACCTGGGGTAAATGTTGAAAAGTAAAACCCAGTCAAAGATATGATATAACGCACTGCTTGCCCCCCATGATGTGCAAATACCGTTGCCCAAAGTTTCAACAGGTCGACGTCCTTGCCAGCGAGTCTGAATGATCCAACCTCAGTTGACGGTTCGATGAACGCAAATGACGAATTGTTTGGGTCATAATTTGGGACTGCAACGCCTGTTAAGGCCGGGGGGAGCGGGGTACCACGCTTCGCCATGGCATTAGCAAGTCCCGTTAAAAAGCTGAGCTTTCTTTGCTGGTTAGGACCTTGGGGGTTGCGAAGGGCATTGGGATGTGACATGGAGGAATCGACAAAAGAAGCGCTAGTAGCCGAGTTTGGTGTTTGTGGGAGTGGTTGATGATTCGGAATTTGGAAGTTCGCATGTCCATTGGCAGAGCCGTTTAATAGGTCATGATTACCTGCAGCATAGCTGTGAGAGTTGATTCCTCCGAGATATGACCCCGAACTTGTTCCGCCGGAAGGAGGATGAAAAGAGGGGGGAATACGAGCGTTATGAGCTATTCTTGCCTGGCTGGCAGCATTGAGAGCGGCCATTTGCTTGGCAGCCTCAGGAGAATCGAGAGAAAAGGAGGAGATGTCCATAGTCGAGGAAGCAGGTGATCCGAACGACTGCAAGGCAATCTGCTGGCCTGCTTGTTGTGGGCGGCCATGCTGAGAAGCGTTCTGCGGGCTGTCATAAGATGGGGATGAGTGGCTATAGTGAAAAGATAGAAAATGTAGCGTACACCATCCTAGTATTGGTATTGACGACGAGAGATTCACTACAAGTTTGTTATGCAGAACATCAACAATGCCAGCCATCATCATGCCCACCCTAATTTGGACTTGAACCTCCCGCCATTTTTCGTACTCTCTGCAACACAGTCGCCAACCGCACGTTCAAAGACACATTCAATAATCCATCCTATAGCACTTTCCCGCTCGAAAATACACTACGCGGCCGTCTGGGTAAACTACTGCCAATTTCGAATGATAACACGAGCCTCATGTATGTACAGAGGCCCTTGTGACATGTCACGCCGTTATTATCCGTGACACTCAATTTTAAAATAAAACAACCCATGTCTGAAATCGACGACATCTTTGCCTCCAAAGCAAAACCAGATCCTCTTCCTGTTCCATCTTCTTCCAAGTCTTCCGAGAAGACAAAAGCGAAGAGGAAGAAGAAGAAGAAAGGAAAGGTTCAGGATGTAGTACCCCCAACGCCAGCTGAGTCAACAGCCACTACCACCTCGAAAAAACGTCCAGCCCCCGAAACGGTGGTGGATACATCAGGTCGCCTCGAGGCACCTGCAAAACGCCACAAAGGTCCTTCGACGTCGCGTGAGGAGAAAGTCTTTAGAACCGGAAAATCAAAAATCTCTGGCGAAGACGCTAATTTCAAAGACTCGAGAGGAACAAGCGATCGTAAGTGTCTCCTCTTCTCTTGGTCATCATCCTTTCTAATCTCTGCCGAAGGTCGTAAAACGGAAGAGGGCTGGACCGTCTACAAGGAAGATGAGCTAGGTATCAGTGGTGGAGGTGGTGGTAAGCTACTGTACGTGCCCACTGCCCTTCATTTCACTTCAACTTCACATCAGACACACCATTATGTCCATTCGATTGTAATTGCTGTGAGCACATACCGATTTATCGCTATCACAGCACGAACTTAACTTATTCATCAGGTTTCTGACGTTCTTGATGCAATCTATACCTTTTTTTTTCTCGCCATTCTCTCCTTGATTGTTTCCACTGGCTCTTTCGAAGCCTCTCTTATCGCATTCTACGATTTGAAGAGGTCAATTTGTAGCCAATATCGAATATCCTTGCATCGAACTTTTTGACAAGATTTCCATGTCTGAAGGTGTCGGATTCAATTTTTTTTTCGAGGATGACATCTGTAATTTCCTTACCATAAATTGTATATAATGCTTCAATACAACCAATGTTATATGTTATTATCTGCTTCATCGCGATAAATGTTTATCAAATTTGTTAAAAATTATATCCTATATGTTAATCGTCGTCATCGTCATCGTCGTCGTAGTCTACAAGTCCACCAAGCCCACGCCGTTTCTCCGCCAACGAGGTGCCAAAAGGATCACTATCTTCCAAATCCTTTTGAAGTTCGGCCACCTTTTTATTCCTCTTTTCCTCGGCCAGGCGCTCGTCATCCTGTTTCTTGGCAAGATAGGCTTTGCTTCCGACAACCTTTTCTGGGTTTTTGCAAATTTTTAATCGTCTGTCCACCTCCCGTACTGATTCGATGTTCGGTGGATGGCCATGAGACGTAATCATGACCATAATTTCATCGATACATTTCTTCAAACTGGAAGACCCGTTGGGAACCTTTGAAGCTAGCCATTGGGAAGCCAAGTCAGGAAGTGTCAGAGAGAAGGCTGCCAGAGCGATTTGTGATGGTGTGTAAATCAGTTCTGCGTCTGTTAACCGAGAGGCCCGTATGTGGGTTAGAGCAGTATCGTACAGCGATGGCTCTAGTTTTTCTGTCACGGTGGGCAAGTTCTGAATTGATAACGAGTGAGATGTTGGGTGATGTTCCGCAAAACAAGAAAAGATACCTGGATATCCAACCAGATTCCCCACAACGCTCTGTGGGCATGCCAGACAGCGAATTCAAAGCCCAAACTTTGAGCAACGAGAAACTCAAGATCAAGAACATCATTGGGGGATGTCTTTGGAATGTGGGTGGTATATGATTCCAGCGATATTGGATTGTTTGTCGTTTTTGTGGCGAGGAACAGCGCTGTTAGCCTAATTGACGTCAGATCGCGAAGAGAAATTGGCTCGCAAAGAAAGAACTCGCATGACGTTCTTTGGGTGCCAGTCCATGACAGTATTTTTCAGATAAAAGCGCTTCAAGTATGTGATGGCTGTAGCCTCCACTTCCTCTGGAAAACGAAAGAGTCCAGAAAGCTGGGTGATTTTAGTGATGTACAACTTGACCAGGGTAACCTCTTCATCTGCTTCTAAGAAAGAAACGTTGCTGGAGGAACCTGGCTAGGATCACAGTGGTTGAGTTTAATTTGACAGAATACGACTTCAGCAGAGAAGGCGGCTACCTCATCAACCTCAAATGTATGTCGAATAGCAGCCACAGCCGCTTGGTTGAGTGACGACCGGATGCGAGCTAGTTGCTCAACGGAGTACCTCCAGTTCTTTGCTTGAGTGCTGGCTTCATAGGATGAAATTTTCGGATGGGGAGCATTACTGGTTTCATTGGTCTTCGCAGTTGCAGTCATAATGTAGCGGACAAGAAAGGTTAGGCCCCGATCAATTGGTCATAAACGCGTCGCGTCAACAACCGCATACAGCTCAAAATAACGCGAAAAATCGACTCATTGTGGCGCCGTTAAGCTTTAAGGGTTACGCAGTATATAAGCTGGCGATGATAGAAACCGAAATGCCCATTTCTCTTTCTCCTCCAGAGCGAAGAGTCAGCCACTTTCGTAGTCTCGTGCTGCTGTCTGCCTTCCTCCGACAACATCACCATGGCCCCTAAACGCAAATCAGATGCGGCTGAAATACCAGTGACAGCACTTGCAGGACCCTCCACGTCCGACGCCGACGTTGAAACAATAGCGTTGGAACCCTCTCGCAAGAAGCCGCGCGTTGCAGACAAACCAACAACCCTGGAGACTTCCTCCGATAAGGACAAATTGAAATCCTGGAGAGATATAAAACTCCCTGGCGAAGATGCTGACGTGCGTGGAATGCCAATGCTGATATGTTGGATTCAAAGTAAATTGACAATAATTTCTAGGGTGGTGGTGTTCCAGTCTAGTAAGTCGATTGTAACCTTCTGGTGCTGGTTGTCTTCATTCTCGACAGTGATGATTGTGGAGATATTCGGCGAAAAATCAACCTTTTGTTGAAGACGCCCAATTTCAAGGTAATTTCCACCTCTATGACAAGATTTGACGCCGATTCCCGTCCAATATTTAGGTAACACCTTGGTTGAAAGAGCTCGGAATCAACCATAATTCTTATAATCGTTTCAGTCAGTCCCTCTGTTCTTCTTGAGTAGCAAAGGCTTTTGCTGACGAATTCATAGTGAAAACAACGGGCAGAGAGAACGGGGCCGGGAATGGCACCTACTATGCTGCGTATGTTCACATCTTCCTTCTTGACTGGTCTCGATTGCTGATGTGTGTCTTAGATATGTCTATTTTGAGAAGATTCGGGTATTCGAGGGGAAGAAAAAGACCCCCAAGCGTAAGCAATGTGAAGAAGAGATGCCCAACGGCTATGCGTTGGAGAGGGCCACAAGACAAGTTTGGATTGTCGCCCGGTGACATATTTTACAAACAGACAGGCCCACGTACTTAGTTATTTTCCTGATTTCTTGACCACTGCTTAATCCACTCGACTATTCTCGCGACATTCATCTCCAGCTGCTCGGTGGTATCGCTTTGCAATTCAATCACGATTTCTGGGGCGTATGAAGCCCGCGCTTCCTCTAGGACGACTTGCATGATTTCGGCTTCATTATTTTCCTGAATTTTTTTAAGCGAATAACCTCTGAAATTTTTATGAATGAGTTCCTGGATGTGGCGGGTGATGAACATGAGAACCTTTGCTCCAGACGTTCCCACAACTTGGTGTGATCACATCTGAGAACGACGACGAGATCTGCCCAGCGCTCTGGAAAGACCTCACAAGAGTGCCAGTCCAAAATGAGACCGCCTTGTGCAACCAACGGTTCTAGCTCGTCCAAAAGCTGTTGAAAGACCAATCAAGGACGGGTGATGATGGGAAAAGAGGGGAGGAGATACCCGATCCTCATCGACGGTATAGGTTTGCCACTCGTCGTCGTACTTTTCGTAGAGGCCGCGTTCCTTGACCCACTCGCTGACGTTGATGGACCTGAGAGGGAGAGGAGACTCGTTTACGAGGAGGTCGGCATGGGTGGATTTGCCAGTGCCTGGAGTGCCGGTGAGGACGATGACTGGGGCCTTGGACATATCGGAGGACGATGAGAAAGAGAAATGATTATGTAATGTGGTGAGTGACCACATGTGCGATTTGATGGGTAACTCTCTTCGCGTCCTCAGTCCTGCACAATTATTGACATGCCAATCCGAACCTTTGTTACCGTGGCCACCCGACGTACCCTTTTCTTCCCCACATGACGCTGGTCTGATGAGCAATCCCCGTTGCCCTCTTAATTATATCCCACCCTCAGTTTTCAAGACTCCAGCCTGCAGTGCAGACAATGCTCATCTCCTAAAGCTGTGCTTTTCAGACATACCTTTTCTCCTCGTCCAATGTTTCCGCCGTCTCCAACCCTTGCCTCCCATGAACCACCTTCCTTTGCCGCCCCTCTTATCACTCCCTCACCAATCTACCTTCTTCCCCGCGCCGACGGCGATGGCGACTCTCAATCATCCTCATCTTCGTCCTCTTGTTCGATAAATACTCTTGTCGTCCAACTCTCCACAGCTCTCGTTATAACCGACTACAATCGTTTTTATGCTCCAACCCCTATTCAAGCATTCGCTCCCTCCTACACCGCAATTTCAGACGGTTCCCTCCTCACACCTCCTTACAGCCAGGACATCATTGATTCCAACTTGAGTCTCCTGGTCACCGGAGCTCTCGCAGTCGTCTTTACTAGAAATATCATTGTTTCTGGTGATTATCTTCGCCGTGGAAAGGTCAAGAAAAGGTCGCTGTTCTATGTCCTTTTCCTCAGCCAGATTCTCTCCCCACTCGCCTTCATCCCCGTTATCTCGTCCTACTTCAACCGCCGCTTGCATTGTACCATGTCGGTTTCATCTTTTCCCCCTCCTTTGAACACGGCTGATCTTCCCACTAGCGTGGTCATACTCTCTTGTGCTTCTGGAACCACCTCCTTGGCGCTTTTGGTGAGTGTAATTTGCAAAAAGAAATTGCATATTCCTAAATTCAGTGCCCTGGTCATTCCCCCAGATCACAGGTATCTTAGGTGTCAAAGTTTATCGATGTTTGAACAATTCCCGGCTTGTTCTTGTGGCCTTAATCCTCTTCCAGCTGGCTTCCACTGGATTTGTCTTTTTCGATGTCATCACGACGAAAGGAATTCGTCGACTCACAGGTAATACGGCCTCCTTGACTGTTTTTTTTCAACTGTCATTCTGAACCCCCCCTGCTCAGGAAGTTGTGTTCGTAGCGATGATTTGCGATTTACTCGCTACTTCGTCATCATCCAATTCATGGAATCTTTGTTCATCTGTTGTTGTTGTATGTGGCTCTTTTTCTCTATGTAACTTCAAGCCTTTTCAATGACCGCTTCCAGTCATATATGCTTGTTGGAGATCTCGTGGTTCCCCTGCAGCACGAGGGCGGATATCCATCCAACTCTCCATGGATGAACTCCCAATCGAGATACCAAGTGACCCCCCAGAAAAAGAACAACCGACCAGGAGAGGATGGTGGGACTACGTTGCTGAACCAGCGGGCAAACAATCGACCCCAGTAAAAGCACCAAATCGGACAGATGGCACGTTAAAAGACATGTTTTCTAAAACATTTGGCGCACGAAAACAAAAAGTAAAACTCTCCAAGAAAAAATCCAAGCTCCTGGCCAAAGGCTCGTCCGAGAAAGACAAGGCAACAGACACTCTAGGAAATGGAAATTTGAACAGATCAAGGCATTCTCTGGCGCCGTCGTACATGAGTAGGTTCAGTAAACTCATGCCGAGAATGGAACTATTCCAAAGCGTGATGAAGGATGAGGTGCGTCCGCAATATTTCATGGAAGGATGTCGCCCAATACTTGTTTTACAAAGCTGCTTTATACAACGTTCTTCACTTCAACTTGTGTAGTTGTAGCTGTATTGGCTATCATTGGGGTCAATTTCAAGAATGGTCTCAGTGTGACAGGATGGATTGCTTTGAACTGTAAGGTTGTCAGAAATGTGTCTGGAAATACGTTGACGTTCTCCTTTACCAGGGGCTATAATCTCTCTCCTAGCTGTTCATAGCTTTGGTCGTGTGGTTCATAGAAATGAAAGGGAGGCGCTGCTACAACACCCTGCGACGTGTACCGCCATCTTGCGCGCTGCAAGAGATAACACCCAGAACAGAAAGAGGATGACATCATCAACCATGCATCGTCAGACCAGAAGTTTGAGGCTTGCCAGCACGATCGACATATTAGACGACCCCTTCGAAGATTCTCGACCTGGGCCATCATCTCTCAAAACAGATAACCCATTTGCGTCGGCTCTCGATGACCAAATCGTGATCGGAAACCAATCCAACGATAACGATTACTCGTCAACGACGTCTATCCTACGCGACGACTATGCCAGGGCTCAGCTCGCCGTTAGGGACATACCATCCTCCCCTTCAGATATGGATTTCCCGACCTCTACCCTCAGCACTCCCATCGTCCCTATTTCCGATATAGAGATGTCTCGACAACAAGAACTCTTTCAGAGTTGGATATTGCCTGGTAGTACCCGTTCCAGCTATTCCAGCGCAAGTACCCAGAAGAGGGCCTCATGAACTTGATGTTTCGTAACTTAAACTAAACCAAATTTCTCTTTTTCGATTTCATTCATTCCAAACCCCTTCTTGCAATCTTTTGTTCCGAGGACTTTTAATCATAACACTCGAACTTCATTGTGTACACAGCACGCACCTTTGTACTGGCCCATTTTTTGTTCATAAGTAATAACTGAAGGACATTCTTTAGAATATGAATGTCTGGGATGAAATTTGAATATAAGAATTCTTCTTGAGTGTGTGACCAAACGTGACCAATGGAGGTTGAAGAAAACGATGAACTTGTCTCTGTGCTCCCTATCCACTATTCCGAGGCTCTGAGCCCTAATCTGCATATTCATCAATTTCCGCTCCTTACGAGACCTCTCCAAGCCCCGCCGACAGCTGTCCTAAGCGGAAAACGTATCAATGCCAGAATAAAGAATACATCGCGACGGATCGAGATTCATGTTCCAGTGGACACTCGTCCAGAAGTTTATAATGTCGAAAAATCCAAACAATTTGGAGCTGGCCGTCTTGACGATGACCGAGAAAAAAACCAAGAACGACCTGATAAGAGTCGAGAAGATGAAGATCCTCGAATATCAGAGGTGCGTATGAGAAGTGAGGAGATTCCTCAGAGAGGGACGCATATTTTGGGAATCGTCAGAGATGGTTGGGCTTTGTGATCTGACCCGCCTCGTGATTCTAACGCATCTTTTTCTCTAGGGAAGCTGCATCTCCACCCAGTCAACGAAACCCACCAATTCCGGCCGACTTTGACCTATCTGGACATTCTGTCCCGCAAAAACAGACGGCGAGGACCAGGATCCGATTCTGACTCTGATGATGGGCCTCCGCCTGACCCCGATGAAGTTGCGCCTGTCCCTGTCCCGAAGAAAGAGAAAAAGTCTGCCGGCGAGTCGAAAGAAGTCCATGTATCCGCCCGCAAGTCTGAGGATCAAGGTGGCCAAAGTGGTCTGTCCACTGTGCGAAGAGAAATGCTCCAAATAATTCGCAATGAAGAAGATGAGAAGTGGGAAGACTTGCAGTTTTGCGACGTAACGGTAGGATTCGTCGCTGTGTTTTGTTTCTATCTCTTACCCGACCAATGTAGATGGACGAGTCATCTGCCGCCTTGGAATCGATTTTCTCCCAGAGTGATGAAGTCTTAGAATGTAGTACAAGCATCTCCACATTCATTAAATCAATCAATGGACTGTAGAAAGGAAAATCTGAAATCGGCCACTCTTGCGATGAATCAATCCAATGGCATGAAATGACAGGCCCTTCGTTAATTCTGACATCTATTGATGGATTGGCTACTTCTGTTCCACAACTTTTTCGCGCTTCGCCTCCTTCCCGGTCTCCTCCATACACTCATGGCACTAACAGGGAATAACAGTGAAACCGAATCGGATTCTGTCCCTTCAGACCATGGTGATGGGTCTGAGTCGAATCCAGCCTTATTTCCTGTATGGGATCCTCGACATCCAGACTGGTCGAGCCCACTGTCGTTCCAACTCAAGGATTTGACGCGAGATGTTCAAGTTTTACTTGAATTTGACCTGGCCCATTTTGTGAGTCGTCATTCAACCAA
Organism: Psilocybe tampanensis; assembly: GCA_019904355.1. Classification (NCBI taxonomy): domain Eukaryota; kingdom Fungi; phylum Basidiomycota; class Agaricomycetes; order Agaricales; family Agrocybaceae; genus Psilocybe; species Psilocybe tampanensis. The sequence continues at coordinate 155,654 of JAHXRV010011883.1, read as the reverse complement.
GCGTCATGCAGACTCATTTCATGGCGGGGACAGGATATTGCCGACCATATCCATGACCTCATGTATTCTTCAGCACGTCTTCTCGAATACCTGAGGTGCCTACCAACGCTGTCTCTTGAAGAGCACCACCCTGGTTTGGATATCATTTCGGGGTTTTCAGCTCTGGGTTAGTGCATGAAAATCATCTAGACTCTGGTATTCAAAAAATGAGACAACCAGTCCATCCAAAGATCCTCGGGCGATTGTTCGAATATCGCAAATTGTTCCGCAGAGTCGCCCACGAGAATACATCGATCCACCGCCATTCCACAATCGTGACTTGGATTGACGAATTTATCGTGAAGTTGTGCGATTTGACAGGCATTCTTACTTCTGGTTCCATGGAATCTCCTCCCCCTGTTATTGAAACTATCCAGACTCACCTGAACATTGATGCCATTCGTGCTGCTTGCCAGTTGCCAGGTAATTGAATTAGCAATCAAATATTGCATTCCTGATTCACCGACTAAACCGACTCACAGATGACTGGGAAGATTTAAATAACACCATTGGGTCTCCTTTCTGCTCTCCAGCAGCCAAGCGGATGGCGCTGACTCTGATGTTTGCGACCTATGTCATGGGCCCTCGCCTCGGTCGTGACACAACCATACGCTCAGAAAAGAACGATCGAAGCTTACAAATTTATCTACGGCCTCCATTGAAACTGGACAGTCTTTTCGACGCCGCCAAGAGCCTTTGCTCTAAAGTACAATCACCCTCAGCGGTGTTTCTCCAAGAAAGAGTCGCCGCAGCGATGTTGCTGAGTCTTTTCCCAGTTGGTCCATTTCAAACAATTTGTCCTTCCACTCATGATATCCCCAAGATTGTAGATGTCATTGAGGGAACGCAGAAACCGACACTGAGGCCTTCGGAATTACGTCCAGAAAGTTTGGGCTACCTCCTTGACCTCATCTCCATTGTAATGGCCAAAGAGGCCACTTGTTTTCTCCCTCTAGAAACGTTGGATGTCGCACAGGCCATCCTTTTGAGATGGGGCAGTATTGTACCCTGGAGCTGGTCCACCTGGACTGATCAACGTGGTGCAGATACAGAATATATTTGCGCGATGGTAATCATTCCGTCCATGAGAAACCTCGACGTGTTATTGACGAATTAAAAGACATCTGCCTGGCTCTACCATTTAGATCGGCCCCTCTTCTCCAACCTGCTTCAGTCAGAGGATGACAAAGTGGTGGCCATTGATCTTCGTCAATGTCTATTAGTGGACTCGGCAGCGTCATGTCATGTCCTATTAGTATGTCGCTATTCTTCATGATTTTTCAGAATACTGAACAATCTATATTTCAAGCAATTGCTTAGAAATATTGTCGCTCGTTTGAGCCAAGAAATGGATGGGACAATGACGTCCAATTCAGTGGTACTGGTCATGATATTAGGCAGACTCTGCTGGTCGACCGTTCAATTTTTGGAGAATGAAATCATAACGTCAAATGCCGCAGTTCATAATCGAATACCAGAATACACAAAATGTTTATTGTTGGTCTTTTGTCATTTAGGATGTTCCCAAGAGGAACTGTTCGGTGAGTAATACCCTTTCAATTTTGCTATTGCTAACTGCCCTTCAGCAAGAGACATGATAATCGAAGCTCTGACATTAATCCCCACGGAGTTGATGACCTCTTGTCTTCGAGCTGTGATGCAAAACAAGTCAGCACACTTTGTTCGGAAGTTGGACCAAGGTCTGTACATGCTTTCAAACTATCCTTTGTCAGTTCGGCTCACTTCCTCTCAGCCGTTAGATTTTCTGCCAGGTCATCACCCTCTTAAACCTTCTTTATGTTTCTAACGACTTCTACGGTTAGCTGCCTGTCTGACCATGAAACTGACCACGAGAAACATTCCCACCTCCTCCGAGGTGCAAAATCTCTTTTGGAGTTTCTATCTCTTATGTTAAATTGTTCCGAGATAAACAAGTCAATCGTTGGAGTGGCACAGCGCTACATGGGAACGGTCACTGGGTTGTTGGGAGAGGAAACAACTTATTGGTCTATGAGACAGCAGCTACTGCTCGTTCCTCTTCTGACAATTCTCTGTGTCTCAGAGAAATTGATATTGGACCAGGACCAGGAGGATAATGTCGACGCGGAAGAGATATGGAGATGGTCTGTCAATTCTGGGGCCGGAAATGTGTTGATCGCAGGTAGGGTCCGATTAATCTCAATCTCAATCTAACCCATCTGATAGACATAAAACACAGTCTCCTTCGCTCATTTCCTCCGCTTCAGCAAAAAACTATGCGACCCTCTAACATGCTACGAGGCATGGGATCTCCTTTCGTCGACGTTAACTGCGATCGTAGATAGACGCATCCAGGAACAAGATGAACCCCTGGCTCTGCTAACCTGTGGCACGGTCTGCTTCGCGTTGAAGAAGTTGATGCATTCATGCGATGAGGCTACAAGTGAGCCAAACCTCGCTTTATGACTAGCTCTTACCGTGGCTACTAGGGCAAATTATTCGATCCTCTCCCTGGACCGCGAGCTTAAAGACAACTTTAGACGTAGTTGCCGACGGTTGTCTTGGGTCGGTTTATATTGAGAGGCTCCGTACAAGGATAAGAGAGGATTGGAGTGCACTAGCGACAGAGGTCAGTGTCCACGGTTTCTATTTTCACTGGGGGGGATTATGAAACCTAGGTTGCCTCTTAGCTGGCCTCGGGAGATTCAACTGACACACAGGCTACCGGCGACGTGGTATGTATATACTAGACTCGCTACCAGTACCTTAGGTGGGTGATCTTCGTGTTTGTTTGGTCCACGCCGTGCATGACAAATATCGTGCGGGGTTTGAGCGGACACTGAAATAGCGATCACCACCTAAGGACTGGGAGCAACGGTCGCGTTTTTACCGAGACCCCGTTTTGTGACGCCGACTTAGAAAAAAAACGCGTTTTTGCGCGGCTCAACTCGTCAAATCCCTTCCACATTCTTCCACAACTCATATCTGACACAACTAGATGTATGTATACAATGTTTTAAATAAGAATCAAGTCATTTTCTATTCAAAACTTCGAAATAAGACAAGATACTGCTTAAATGTCACTGCTAGGTGGTTGGAATGAGCTGCTTGGGCCCGGATACTGCACAAAAGGACCTCTAATTGGTGTCTGATAATGATTGTACCCCATTGGAGGAGGGAAGGAATAGTGGGTGAATGATGGATTGGGTTGCTGAAATGATGATGATGTTGTAGAGGTTGTTGATGATGAGGTTGGATGATGAGGTGTCATGTGAGGTGGGATGAATACAGGCCGCTGTGGCGTCGAAAAATAATTTGGTTGAATTGGACTTGAATAGTTCATGTACTGCATATACGGATAGTGAGGCATTGCTGGAGGAATTCGAGCCACTGCAGGGTGTGAAGACAGCTGAGAAGTTGAAGGTCGGTGATCGGTGACAGGTGTGGGATTCCGCGGAAATAGCGAGCTCGAGGCATTCAGCGGAGGCTCAACACGACTCTTCTTCGTTGCCACCATGTCGTTTCCCTTCTCTGCTTCACCATGATTGTCCACCGGATCCCCAGCAGCCCTCTTTGCTGCTCGCTTTTGCTGGGGTTTAGGCTGCATAGGAGGTATGTTTAGCGATATCAAATAATCAAGCAATTGATTTCCGTAGCGACCAAACCAGGGCCATTCACTGCCCACTATGCGTTCAAGCACATTCAGATGCAAAACCGGCCCAACTGACGATAACATATCCACGGTTTCGTCGTTTAGGATACTCGATGGACCAAAAATCATATCCGCGAAGTCTTCTTGCCAGACCTTCTTCCGCCAATCCAAGAGTGCGTTCTTGATCTTTTCATTGACAAGCCCGCTTTTGATGTTCGCTTTTTTAGGTGTTTTTTCTGGGGGTCCTGGTCGTGTACGATTCAACAAAGTCGGAGCGCAGAGATCACAACATGGCACTGAAGGGTCTAATGGAGCCTCCGGTAAGTTTGAATAAATTAATCTGATGGTCAATTTGAACTTACTTGGTGTTGCGTTCTGATAGATCTGAGTTAAAACCTTCCGACGACATGCACCTGTCTGTACCAGGGTGTAAAGTCCCTCGTCCAATGATTCCAGGTCAAGAGGAGCCTCCCTCCGTTCAATAATTTCATCGTTAAACCCATTAAACGATCCGCGCTGCACGCCATGTTGAATTGCATATCCTTTGGGGGCCTTAGGGTACGTCGAGGATTGTCGAATGCCTTTTGACTTTTGATCTGATGCAACACATGCAGCATCCAACTTGGATAGATCAGCCTCGTACACTGATCTCTCGACAAGCAGAACTGCAAGGCCTGTCCTTTTGGGATCTCGCGCAGCTCTTCCTGCTCGTTGGACAAATGTGGAGACTGTAGCAGGGAGCTTCCATTGGACCACTACATCCACATCCAAGGTATTACATCCCTGTCCGATGTATGTAAGTTTTCGTTTTTTTTTTTTTTTTAAATTCTACTTACCATTCCTGCAGCGTCGGTGCAAATCAAGACACGAATCTCACCTTGTTTGAACAAATCCATTACTTGCTCGCGATGCTCTGCACTGAAGGCTGCGCTGTATGGACGGATAAGGCCAGAATCACGGAGATGAAGTGGGAGTCGGCTGTTGATTCGAGTTTCGATACTGGCCGCATCATTAATCTGATCTGAATAGATCATCGTCTTCGGTATGTCCTCTTTTGCTTTGATGTTATCCGGAACCACAAAATCAAGGTCGCTGAAGCTGTTCATAGTGTTGTGTATAGCACGAACAACAATTGAAATGGTGGGTCGGTCATTTCCAATGTCGAGGCTGATATAATCTTTTTCATTGATTTGCAGCTTCTTGAGAACATCACGGCGGATACGGGGCGACAGTGTAGCTGACATAGCTACAAGTGGGGTTCCTTTTGGGAGTTGTGCGCGAACCATACCGATGCGACCGTACTCCTTCCGAAAGTTTGCACCCCAGATCGACACGACATGCGCCTCATCCACTATGACCGACAAAATTCGGGGAATCATTTCAGGATTGCGAAGTACGTTGGCAATGAATTTGGCAGACAACATGATTTCGGGTGAAATGAGAACGATGCGCCATTCACCTGCACAGATTTTCTGAGAAAAATCAGGTAAGTGTATCTTTTGTAATCATTTTTGAGGCCCATTACTCACATCCATTATCTCCTTCGTACAGCCACCCTGGACACTGTTCACTGCAACTGCCGACAGCCCAAACTCCTTCTGAAATGTGCGTACCTTATACTCCGAGGTCAGTAGGACAAAGATTGAGCAGGTGTACTAATATCAAACCTGTTCATCCTGTAGTGCTATTAACGGAGACACCATGAACGTAACCATACCCTTGGTTGCTTCCAAGGCATGTGGACCTGCCGCAACTGTTGTTTTTCCAGCCCCAGTGCCCGCATGCAGGAGAACATCTTTACGCAAAAGTTGGCCCTTGATGGCTTCAAGTTGAAAGTCCCGAGGTATGTGTTCCCATTGAAATTTTTCTCGGATTGTTTCACTAAGACCTTCGAGGTCCTTAGGCTTTAATCCAGCCCATGCTCTTCTCGATCCTCTCGACGCGGAATTTTTTTTGGAGACATTTTTGGATTTAGAATGTCGTGGGAGGGTGGGCATGGTTTTTAGTGTTAGTAGGAGGACGTCAAGGGTAGTCGGTAGCCTGGAGCAGGTCCAGCGACTGGTTTGATCGAAAATATACTTCCGCACATTCTCCTTTTTCTTTCACTACCCATGTACACTGCACTCAATTTCACCAGTCTTTTGTCCACTTTATCGGAAAACAGTGAGGAGGATGAAGAAGAAGAAGAAGAAGAGGAAGATAATGACGAAGACCTACCTGAACCCGACAACGACGACATGGATAGCAGCGGACTTGAAGAGTTCCCTGAAACCCTCGAAAACTACATTCCTTCAAGTGATGGGCCGGTAATGAGCAGTCCAGTCAAAGGGACACGAGAAGAGAGAAAGCAAAAGCTCAAGGAAAAGGCATCAAAAAAGCGAAAGACGACCATTCACAAAAAAAAGGAAGAAGTGACACGGAATGCGGCCAACAAGTTTGAACAAGATGCGGAGGACGCTCTTAACTTCCTTGCACAACGGAAAATTCATTTTGGCGAGTTCCTCAAGTTTGTCTTTGATCCTTCGAAGGGACAAGGACGGGTTCGCTGGCACGAGTTTTTTGCTCGCCGAGGAGATGCATCACAGATTTTGGACTGGTGGACATCGTCAGAAAACAGTCAAACAGGAAAGGAGGAGGTGGCGTCCTGGGCAATTGAATATGTTGCAAAACTGGTAGCAAAGGAGGCTAAAGCGGTGACAGAATCGAAGATACTTCAAACGAAGGACAAGCCCATTGATCAGGAGTTTGTAACATCATTCAGCTTTCCGTCAATGCACAAATCACTTGAGAAATTGGCGCCAATTGGAATGCGGATTATACGTGCATTTTCCACTTCTCAAAGAGCAGAGAAAACCCACAAGGAAAGAAGAAAGGAAAGGACTAAGACGGTGAGTGACGAGCCACTTCAACTTCGTCTGCAATTGTTCGCTTATACTATGACTTCACACAGATCATTACTTCGACCGCTCTCACCTGTCTCGGGGAGTATAGCCATTCAAATAATATTGTAAAACGGCTCATTGGCTTATATCTATATGCATCCGGTGCTCAAAGACAAACAATCTCCGTTTTGTCAACCCTTGGATTATCGGAAAGCTATTCAAATATCATCAGAAAGAAGAGTCCACAAAAGGACCTCATGTCGGGATCACCTTCAAGTTCAAGTGGCTCTACCGGGACATTATTTCAGCTATCAGAGTCCATGCGTGCAAAAGCACGCTCAATGGCTGCTCATGGCTGTTATTCTGGTGTATACGACAATATAAATCTGACATTCAAAATAGCAGAACAGGTCATTGGACGTCATGGTATTGTATTTTTTTTACAAGATTTTAATAAGCTATCTAATTTGCTGTGATGAACTCTCCAGATACCCAACAAAATGGAACCTGTGCAACACTAGTCCCGTTGTTCAAGGCTAACATCGAGGATTTGAAAACGGCTGACTACCAAAGGAACTTCCTTAATGCACCACCTCTGAAACTTGCAGACATCTTACACACCCCTGAAGAAAGCAAGATGTTCAAACAGAATCTCATTTTTACCATCATCCGGATTATTCTCAACCACGGCGGTGAAGGCTTCCAGAAGTATAAATCAAATCTGGCCACTTCACAACCAAAGTCGGAAGATAAGATTGATCTTCACAAGACCGAGTTATTTCCCCTTCCAGCCTGGCAAATCAACGAATCAACAATCTTGGGCAATATTGAAGTTGATCAAGCATTTCGCACCGAGTTAGACCTCGACAGTGTACCTGGCTCCTCTGAGCGCCTTCGGTTTTATGCTGGTGATCAACTTTCTTTTGCCCGATTCCGAGCAATAGAAAATGTCCGCGCTGGACAGGAAACAGGCTTTCACAGTTTTTTTGGAGCGACATGGATTCCTGGATTATTTCACGTCAAGATGGCAGATGCGCATGGAGTTCTTACCACACATTGGGGTAAACCGAATACTGGAACACGAAACCCTGGATCATTGTGGTTTCACAACACCCGGCTTGACCGACTCCCCATCACTCTTACATCACTCCCGTCTTTCCGCGTCATTCGTGATCTGACCTTTGTTTCTCTGTATGCGCGTGTGCTCCACTGTCTGTTGCTTATTGGACAAGTCCCCACTCTGGACGCCTACCTAAAGAAGTATAATGACTGGGATACTCTTGTATCGCATGCCACACAAATTTACGAAAATTATGCCCGAACTGCGATTGTGGATGAACTTCGACAGAAACGGGCTCAAAAGGTGGATCAGCGTGCCGGAAAATCCACTGTGGTATTCGAAAATGGTGTTCTTTTCTTACGAGATGCATTGATATCTCGTGAGTTCACAGATGCGATCAAGAGCGGCGACTCTGGCCGGATTATATTGGTCCTCAAGATTTGGGCACTCAGTTTCCGAGGAAATGGCAGGACAAAATATGCGTATGAAATGCTTCATTTACTCCATCATATTTCAAGTATTTGGGGAAAGGAACTACGGTATGAAGTCAGATTTATCTATCTGCAGGGCAATGATTTTTGATTACAATGCACAGAACCATTGTCCTCAATAACTGGCTCGTCAACCCAACTGGCAAGCCAGACAGTTGGGTTGAATTAGATCTCATGCAGGAACACTTGAATTACTGGATCAAGGTATTATCATGGCTTCTTTCTGTCCTACCTGTATTGAATGAAAAGCTGACTTGAGATGTTAGGTATTCTATAAAGCTCATGGTTCAAATGCATCATGGGAGTGGCTACACTCCATCTCTCCATGTGTTGATGTTCTCAGACAACTCGCAAAACACTTCAACGATGTATTGGGAGCTGACCAAGGTACCTATCACCCGCCTCCCATCCTCTCAAGAGACATCGATACACTTATGTCAAGCCTTGATGAACACGACGTCTACCGGACAATTTACGGCCCAATTTTGGATGACGACGATCCGCCAACCAAAGACAGTGCAACAACTGGGTTTCACGGTGCAACGGCTAGCCCAAAAAACCCTATCACTGATTATAACGAGAATTTTATTCGCCTTCAAGACCGACGCAGGATGGTCCCAGTCTCTGTTCAGGCTCAAAACCTGAAGGCCGGCAGTCCACCACTCCCAGGCTCACATCAGCAACCTTCGGAAATGCCACCTCCCACCTCCAATATTCCACCTGTTCCCCCATCTCAGACCACAGATGATCCCTTCACTGATGATGCTCACCTATCCGAGCTGTTTCCTGATGGCCCAGAGGACAATGAACTGATGACCGAGTATGAACAGATTCTTTATGACATCGAAAATGGGGTGGTTGACCCAAAACTGTCAACATTAGGGATGGAGGATAGTGGGGATGGGTAGAGTTGATATTGTACATATCCACGAAGATTCCGAATTTGACTAAGTCTCGTGTGACAAAGTGTGACTCTGCTAAAACGCGTCCGTTGCTCCCAGCCGTTACCTGGAGGTCACCGTCGGACTTTGAACGATCGGACCCGGAATGGTTCGGCTGGTCGCGAGCCTATGTATATACTCAAAAATCGAGGGGTGGAACTAATAACATTAGATAGACCATTTCTACGAGACTGTTGTACTATCGTGATGGCCAGTATTCCGGTCTAATTGCTAGTGCGATAGATTAGAAAGCCCTTGGGCCAAATTAATGGAAGTAGTTGGACTTGAGCAAAGAGTCAAGACTAAGTAGGCAAAACAAGCTTGAAGACTTGACTGGGAACTGATCTGGTCTTCGCACGTGACGGCGTTGAGGATAAACTGAAATTGTGAGTCGCGTCTTGGCGGCGTCCGACGTCTGAGACGTAACTTGCTCTTTTCTCTTTATACCCATGTCAAGCTCCTCCTTTTCTTCCTCTATACCACAACAAGACAACTATACGCGGGGTCTCTTTTCAAAAAGGTCGCGTTCTCACCACAGCTTTCTAGACGGCTCACCAGCAGCAGAACATGACTCTTCACTTCGGGGAAAAAGGCGTCGTCGAGAAACTCGAGACAATGTAATATGCTCTATCAAGTTAACCAGAGACCAGATAACTGACCTTCTCTCATAAAGCTAACAACTGCCAACGTGGATAGGATCTCTGAGGCATTTTCCTACTCCCGTCCCTGCGAAAAATCGAGAAGTAAACAAAACACTCGCTTGCCATCCACATCATCCGAGTTTGGATTGCCCCAAGTCACATCTACGTCGTATCGCAGCATGTGGCGTAGTAAAAATTCTGATCGCAAGGGGAGGTGTGAAAACAAGAACGAAAGTCTCCCTGACCTCGTTCGCTTACGGTCATCCGCTTTCTGGGAGCTTCGTCGAAGCATCGCCGAGAATGGCGAGGGACTCGTACGTCGGATGCGGGACTACGAGCGGTCCCGCTCAAGACATCAAAATTACCAAAAGGCGAAAGAGGCTGAAAAGCGTGGGCGAAAATTGGCATCTCAAAGGAGAAAAGTCTATCCCAGCGCCTCAGACGAGTCTGACGAAGATGAAATCCTCATTTCTTCCGGAGACTCAAATCACGTCAAGTGGGGATCTTTTCTTGGCAAAAAGGCTCAATCTCGGGATGCCATGGACGTAGATGACCAAATCATTTCCTGTTCACCCGCTTCTCATCCCAAAAACCACAATTCTGGTTCACCCCGAGATAGATCGTGCGGCATAGACATACTTCCGTCCCAATCAGAAAGGGAGGAGCACTTTTCGTTGGATGATGAAGCTTATACCGACGAGTCGTTCATGGACCCACCAACAAATACCACACCGTCATTGTCACATTCAATCTACGAATCTTCAAATTCGTCTCTGCTTTCGCTCACTCTACCTCACTCAAGTCCTGCGCCGGACCCCTTTCTTCCGTCGTCAGCTAGTGAGAAGGCGCTTGCCGCATTGACGCTCGCATTATCAAATGGTGCTGGGAGTGTCAACGATTACTCTGCTGTATGGAACTATCAGGAACAATCCAACACAGACGACGACCACGACCACGGCGAATTGTGGCACTAAGAAAAAAATGTTATCATCCCCTAATCCATCCTGTGACAAAAGTATGTTATCGACAACCACCTGGAGGCATTATGTGCCCAACAAAAATTCCTTGATCATTTTATTCTCCTTGCACCAATTTTTCTCTTGCCATTGCGCTTTCTATCGCTCATCATATTGCATAAAAATCAATTGTACAATATCCACAACCCAACATTCTTCTATCCCATGCCTACTTCTCGCTCTCTCCCTAACATAATACACCAGCAACTTTTGGCTTTTAAATACGCTCAAACACTGCGACCTATCCAAAGACTCTTGTTTCAAGTTCTTCGGACTCATGGTAAGCATCCTTTCAAACCTGTTGTCCATATTGGACTTACCATGAATTATCAGGAATTTGGTCTATGGAAATCAATCGTATATTGTTACGTTGAGTTTGGCCATACACCATACAGTACCTGCCGCCTAATCCATTAATTTTTGCCGAGCCAGACTGCTGCTTGAAACATGAAACCCATACATTTGATCTACAAACGAACTCCCTGAAGATGTAAATACCTATTGAGGAACATTAATACTATTATAGTGTACATATTGTCAAGTACATTAGAAAAGTTGGGTGCGATGGAAGAGTTATAAATTGGGTATCATATGATGCATACTCGGATCCAAAGTTCAGAGTGCAGAACCCAAGACCTTGAACGCCAGAGCTCGTAAGATCTTCAAAAGGCAAACGTCATTTCCCTGGAATTAGAACTGGAAAAGAAAAGTACCTCAGCTTTCTGTGCCCCGCCTAATTCGTTGAAGACAGCGGCCACAGATTTCCCTTTTGCATCTCTGACGGCCCCTAATCGGTTTCCAGCGAATGCCCCCAGCATCATACCAGGTACGTTTGCCACTATAAACCCGATTCCACCACCAGAAACGGCACCAAGCCAACTCCACCAGGGCACACGCCTCTGTACTTCAGGGCGTAATAGCTTTGGAAAGCGAAAGACTGAGATGCAACAACTCGTTCAAGATATCGAGTGACATACCTCCTCAAAAACATCGGCAAAGACACCTTCTGCATCTGGCCGCGATTGTCTTGACTGTGTTGACCCATTTCCAAACATTCCGGAGAAGAAACCAGACGAGGAATTCGGATCAGTTGTACGATCTGAACGATTCCTATAGATGTTGTCATATTCACTTCGACGTTTGGTGTCGGAGAGAACGTAATAGGCGTCAGCGACAGCCTGTATTGTAGAATCAGGACAGAAGATGCAAGATAATCTTTTATAGAAGAATCAAACCTGGAAGCGTTCAGTAGCCTGCCTTATCTCAGCTGGAGTTGCATTGGATAACCTGTCTGGGTGTGTCCTAAACAAAATTAGACAAGGATGAAAATAGGAAGGCGAAAATGAAATACTTGAGTGATTCTTTTCTATAGGCCTGACGAACCTCTTCCTGTGAAGCAGATTTTGTGATGTTCAAAATCTTATAATAGTCAGGGAAGTGGGACATGGTGGTGGTATGAGAGCAAGGGATGGCGTGTGCGTGACATCATGAACAGTTGTTACAAAAATAGATATGTACAAGTACAGGGGCAGTTTACGTAATAAAGATACTATTTGCGCTGTGGGGGAGTCCTTGGTCTTTCAAATGCTCCAGGCGCTACCTCAGTCGCTGAGATCACTCGGGGAAATCCAATCACTGGTCGTTGGGCATTCGTAATGGTCCTACCCCGTGGCCTTCGACGCTGAGCAAGAGGGACCATCGTTGCTGTTGGTCTTGACACCATCGGGATCGAAGATATTGGTGTCTTCCCCAAGTAAAGAGGTCGTAGATTCGGCGCACTGCTGGGCTCGAGACCTAAACCTGATGTCCTTGTCTCGTCGACGGACTGACTAGTGGAATTGTTCCTGGAAGCTCTCCCTTCTAGGGGCGAGTTCATGATAAGAGAAGCCAAGATCATGGGTCGCAACACAACAGCAGATCCAATGGTGGCGTTCCCTATGTCCGATACATCGTCAATATCTGAGTTGAGTTCTTCCGTAGAGGCAGCCACTTGAAGACCATTCATTGGGGCGTCTGGAACTATGGATTGCCTTTGAGATTGACTTGGATTAAGATGGCAAGCATCTTACTCACCTCGAACTTTGCGCTGGGTTGGATCTTTCCGCGAATCAATGAGGGACGGCGCCTCACTATTTGGTGATACCTCAACTTTGGATGTGCTCTGGTATGGAGAAACTATGATAGGGGATATTTTCTTGCGTCTCGGGCCAGAGCTCTGGAGGAGCGCAGAATCCGGAAGGGCATCGTCACTTGGAGTCCCTGCTGTTGTGTACTTGGTGGATGTTTCGGCCACTTCAATGAACGGAGGAGCGGGAAAAATAGAAAGAGAAAAATCGCTACGATTAGAAAGGGACTCGGTCTTAGTGCTGTTCAAAGTTCCCGTCGACTGATCTGGAAGTTTCGTCGTCATCGTCGGCTCAGCCAACTTTTGTTTTGGCGATTCAGCGGGGAGTTCTTGAGTGGACCTGGACATCAATCGCAGAGCGGCGATACTCTGGTCAAGTTCACTTTGCTGTCGGAAAATTTCGTCGAGGGAGGTGATGCTTCCCTGCTGGCTTGCAACATTAGACGATGTCCCAACTATATTTGCTGAGCGAATTTCCGGCGTTAATGGGGCCTTCTGTCGGTTTCTTGGACTCGGGGGTTCCACATTGGTCTCGGTAGCGTTTTCTATCGTGTAATAAGACAGGGACATCGGCGTAAAAGGTTGATCAACCTTCGGCCCGGGTGAATATGCCTTATTGACGAAGGACGAAGGAGACTGGGGAATGTCAGAGCGCATTTCGGTCCTACTACGGGTGCCACTATCCTTTTCCATTGTAGGGGAAACAGTGACTACATTGATTGAGGGTGGAGTTGATAGGCGACCATCGCGACTTGGGATGACTGGGACTGCCGACGTTCTGCGAGGAAGGATCCAGGATAGATTTGAAGTCCTTGAAACATTGTCTGTTCTACGCGTCACCTGTAGCTGCGAGCTGGCGTTATACTTTGCGTTTACCCCCGATCCGGTGAAAGCAAAAGGTAATTCGCCCTGATATTTTTCCATCCCTAAGTTTGTTGGGGGCACCGTTTCGGGAGAAGAGCGAGTTGACGTCGCGAACTGAAAGGTCGTGTAAAGGCTATGAACGATCAAAACATAAATTTCGACAGCCCGAAGAAAACGACCAAGGGACGATTCTGTAAGCGCAACTATAGGGAGTGTCACAAAGTGAACAGACAAGCCATGATTTAATCTTGCTTACACACTGCAATGTTTCCAATGCCAAGACCTCCTCCAATGAGGAGAGCGCCTATTGGAATGAAATAGAGCTTGATGGCATGAACCCACTCTCTCGGGGAGATATACACATTCAGAAGGAGCTTCAAGATGAATGTGAATGTGATGGAAATTTGGATGATCGTTTCAGCAACGTATACTGATCCTTCTTTACGTTGATTGGGTATGGTCCTCCAAACAATTTGCAGCAGAGGTACGGCAAGCACTGCGATGAGGCTCCCCCATTTGAGAAAGACGCCAACGAGACCCCACTGATCCCAGCTGGCACTGTGCATGGTCTTGCGGCCTTTCTTATTGCTACCAGTCGATACTGGAGCATCTTTGGGCAACTCGTCTCTCGGGCAGCGGGCTACCAGCCTCCAGAAAAATAGGTCGAGGGAGCCGAGAGCTAAAGAAAGGAAGACCTCCCGGGCGTAGATGAAACCTGCAACAGTGTCAAGCCCGATGCCTTTCGCGGTGTCCTGAGGCCCTCGGGCCAGTATTTGCCCCAGATCAAGCGTAGCAGCCGCGAATGCCAGGAAAGTCGATCCATAGAGGAAAACGGCCAGTCTATTTTACATAAAGCAATGAACAAATGAAGCAACATTTCATTAATTGATAACACATACATGTTAACTTGTTTAGTTAGAAAAAGAAAAGTAAACACCCCAATACCCATAATTCCCTCGCAGAAGAGAGGAATGTCAGACAAGATCGCCTCGATCTGATGCAACACATTTAGCCCAGATTTATGAGATTAGGTTAATCGCGAAACAACATTGAGCACGTACAGCAGCATCATTGCTTATAGCGATGGAGGCGGGCACTAGAGTGGTGATGTTGGCCATCTTGTATTCAAAAGAAACTGAGAGCCTGGCTCCCAAGTCGCCTGGACGGTAAAGAACGAATAAAAAATGAACGAAAAAATGGGAGCACAGCCGCCAACCCAATCCTCAAGAAAGGGATTGGATAATTGACCACAACCCAGGAAAGAGAAGGGGGAAAAGAGCAAAAGTCAACCTTCGAGGAAGGATGGCTTTGAAAAGGCCATGGCAGCAACGAACATATGGTTGTTCATAGTTACAAGGATATATTTAGTAACATCACTACAGTCCGAAATGTCCGTTACACTCTGATCAACAGAAAATGTCCAAATCTGAATCTGACTTCATATAGCAAGTACATAGCTCATGTTCACTAGCCAGTGCCAGTGAACTGCCTAACAAGATACATCCCCCGACCTTCGTCTATGCTTTTCGTATTTCTCATTCCAATCACGCTCTTCGGACGCGGCCGCGTTATTCCAAGTTGTTTCGTGGGACTGACGCTACGCGTAGGACTCAATCCCCCTCCGGTCAGCTGTCGCAGAATGGCTTCACTTCCTCCCACACCTGTTAGCTGCCGCGCAATGGTCGCGGTCCCACTTGCCTGTGGGACCCCTTTGCCTGGGATCCCTGGGATTTGAGGTGCCGTTTTAGTCAGGCTTCCTGTGAAAGAGGGGGAAAGGGGTGAACGGATGGGCGATCCTTGAGGAGATCCTCCAACTCCAGTTAGCAACTTCAGGCAGTGCATTAGCCATCCTTGCGACCAAACATTAAAAGATAAATTTACTTACCAGGCATTCTCGACACCATATACCACCATCTCCGTCACTTTTAGCCGCACTGTCTAATTTCTTGCCGCATCCGGGTTCCCCGACTCCTTTGCCCTCTCTGGACCTTCCTAACAGTGCGGCTCTTGTAACTTCTCGTTTACCCCCACAAACAAGACAAGAGGCATGCCATCGTGTTCCATGAGGGCCTGGGACAACCCCCCGCTCCATTATAGAGACAGGCCTTTGACATCCTGGGCACGCGCTTTGGCCTCCGAATCGAGGCAGAACGGGTTTAGTTGGAGATTGTTGTACATTCGTTGGGCGTTGCGTAGAACTTGGGGGTGGCATTGAATAAAGCTGGCTGTGGGTTGGGGGAGAGGGTGGAGATTTGGAAATGTTCATAGAAGGTGAAGGATATAGAGATTTCGTGCTTGAAGATTTCCGGACAACAAAAGTTTCTGTAGGGGCACACTGATCGCAATATCAGACTCAGTCAAGACAAATTCGAGAAGGACGAACGTGTGTATGGCATGGTCCGAAATTGCAGTTTACAAAGGAGACGTGTCCTTTTTTAACATCATTGAACGGTTTATCGCAGATCCCGCACTTGAAGCATTCTGGGTGGTAGATTTGTGGGACGCTATTCTCATCTGGAGCGGGGATTGTGACAAATTGACCACCTTCTCGATGATTGAGGATTGATCTTCTGCATTTCTGACAAACGGACGAAGTCGATATTGCCATCGTTGGGCTGGTTGACGATATCGCATTAGTATCCAGACTGCCCGATGAATGATTTGATTTCAAGGATGTCTGCATGGTATGGGAGCTTGTAGAGGAGACCAAAGTGGATTCCGTGTTTAGATCACTCCTTGAGTGTCGATTGAGATCGGCCTTGAACTCTGCCGTAGTAATATTTAGACGTCGAGGACGAGCACGAAGTCAGAAACGTTTTACTCACCCGCAATACTGCTTTCATCGTGTTGAGAAGTAGGGTTTGAACGTCTGGGGGACAGTGCTACAACAGACTTGAAGTATTTTAGCATATGTCCGAAGGGAAAAGATGATGGTCCTGTTACTTACAGCGCTGTGAGAGGCTTTGTTCAGAGATAGAGAAAGATCTTCTATCGACAAGTCTGAGTGCTTCGCTCTGGAATATCCCTTTTGAACAGGACTCCCATTCACTGAAGTATCAGATCGCCTCGGTATAGCCCGGCTTGAATCAAGGATGGCCGGACTACTTTCCCGAGACTTGGTCAGACCTAGTCGCATTTCCAGTTCTTCAATGGCTGGGCTATTTTCCCTGCTCCGGCTGGACTTTCCGTAACTATTGTTTAGACCTCCAGGGTTGTTGACGGTGGGACTATTATTCTTGCTGGTGCGGTCTTTCTTGGGGGTACTTGGGTCTCTTTTAAGGCAATTGTCGAAGCAGTCTACGCAAGATGGCCGCCCAAGAAGATCGACCATGGGCGCGTCACCGATGTTCTTGAAGCATGCAGCACAATTGTAGCACCGCTTATGCCAATACTTTCCTCCAGACTGGATGAACCCCCCTTCAGACTTTAAGGTGAGAACCGGTCTCGAACAAGATGGACATGTGCCTTTCGAGCCACCAGAGACCGTGAAGCATGATCGACACAGGAACGACCCCGAATTCGAAGGGTCAGGGTATATTGTTGCATCAGGAGGGAATATTGTTGAACAAACGCCGCAAGAGTGCAATGTAAGGGTATCTTTGGGCTGCAACACAGAGCCGTACACTTTGGAAAGAGAAGGTTCGTGGGGTAGAAAGGATGGAATGATATCATTTTCTTCTTCCGAAAACGTTGTTGACATCTTCAGTGGAGAAGGTGGGCGAGGTGATTGAGAAGTTGCTGAAGTGATATGATCTGACACCGCGAAGTTTTTGAAAGGTTTCGGAGGCACAGATGTCACAGACATCGGCCGCGGAAATCGCCTAGTCGTTGTGGGCGATTGATTACTTGCCCCACTGGGACCAGGAGTGACCTTTTCAGAATTTGTATTCGGTGGTAATTTGGATGGTGAGACGTAGGTCTTTGACCATCTATCCTCATTATTGGAGGAAGAGGATGAAGGTTCGGTTTGCTTCCAAGCAATAACAGGAGCTACATACAGACCCATAGTAATCGTCAATAAGTAATCATCAATACGGCCTCAAGATCGAACATATAGTCGACTGCATAACCACATACCAACTGGTGTACCTCCACATCGGCAGCGAGCACCAACAACAATGTCTCCACATCGTCTGCAAAATCCCATGCTTGTTATGTACCGCGAAAGGCCAAGAAATGGAAGATTGGGATTCCTTTCAGGTTCAAAAGAGTTCAAGGCTGAGCGCTGAGGAGAAGTGCCCGACCGTCCACTTTAGTATTTCAACATCGCGATCACGTGGAGCTTGTTATAGGCTATAAATAGTCGTTGTGGTTCTAATCTCGGCGGCAATTGCCGGAGGTATATGTCCCGATCATCATAGGCTTTCACCCAACTTTCACCAGCACCTCTTGCTCTCAACCGTCCTTCACTGGGACTACCCCGATACCACCCCAACATGTTATATTTTTATGCTTTTCAAAACCTAATCTAAGCTTACTTTCATCAATATTACACTTCGATATGGCTTTCAAATCCACCATGCACACTGCGCCACCAACCACACCGAAAAAAAAAACTAAGACGATTGTCATTCAGTCACCGTATTTCAGTCCAAGGAAACCCCGAAGCAAAGACGAGACTTTCTCGGTAACTGCTCTTAATAATCAAAGCGACACAGCATCACCGTTGGAAACGAAGGACACCCTAAGTAACTGCGTTCCGTCCGTTGCTCGGTCGTCTGCGGGAATTAGCCAGCCCGTTTTTGAATCCGATCACTCGAGTCGTGCGGCAAATCCTAAACAAACAACAGAGATGTTAGGAAGGTTGAAACCGAACCTCATTCAAGGTGATTCCTTCCGCTGATAGCCTCTCTCCTGCTGTATCTAACCGTTGCAAAGAGCAGGTTGCAGATGACCCATGGAAACTTCTTGTGGCCGTCACTCTTCTCAACAAGACCGCTGGAAAACTAGCAATACCTGTCTTCTACACCATACTTGAAAGATGGCCAACGCCCTACGACCTTTCACAAGGTAAATTATTGTGATCATGCCTTCTTACTGGCGCGTTGATCCTTTCCCTATTAATCACCCAGCGGATGAAAGTGAATTAGTCGATGTCATCCGCCGCTTGGGTACACAAAACATTCGGACGAAACGCCTGATCGCAATTTCAAGAGCATACGTACAAGACCCTCCATCCATCTATGATATACGGTCTTCCTCAAAGATATCAACCCAGCCTCGGCGCAGTTCACGATTTTTCAGCCTTCCCGTTGCCTCCGTGGGGCGGTCTGTCTACACTGCCACCCCCATTTCTCATTATCCTGGAACTGGACGTTATGCACTCGATTCCTATCGAATCTTCTCCACGGTTTGTGATGACCCAGGATCCGAGGAGTGGAAAACAGTGCTGCCAACTGACAAGGAATTGATCCTTTTTTTGGTACATATTCTCGCCATCGTTTTCCTGTACCTCAACTTATTTATTTCTAGCAGAAGTGGAAATGGGCTTTCACGGAAGGGAAAGAATGGTCTCCGACAAGGGGTGTTGTCCGTGATATGACGCAGAGTTATTTAGGTTCCCTCATTGACCAACTTGAAAAAAATACTGTTACATCGTCGTTAATATTTAATCCAAAACTTGACCCAGAAATGAATAATATACAAAATCTCTCTCCTTGACCACCATGATTGAATAAAACATTAGCACATTAACACATATTTTAAAGCTTTGCGGGAACATAAGGTTGCCAGTCGATGCGATGGACCTAAAGCTGGGTTCATACATGGCTGAAAATTTGTTTAAAGATACACACCATTTCTGGCCGCAAATCTTCGATTTTTGAGGCACCCAGCAACCTCATGGCGGTCACTATTTCTCGTCTCAATATGTCGATGATTTTCGACACACCTGCCACCCCATAAGCCTAACATAAGATTCATTTTAGCAACAGGTCCATGTCCATTCAGACGTGTGTGCTTACACTCTGGGCATAAAGGAAGGGGCGTCCAAGACCGACGGCTGTTGCACCTAAGCATACAGCCTTTACGACATCTATGAAGAATGGGTCAAGCAAACGGCGAGGGAGCGGGAAGTTTATATTTCTTACCAGTCCCACGGCGGACACCACCTGAAGGTGATCAATGCTCATTGATAAGACTTGATAACATTAGTAAAAATGCATACCATCGATATATACTGTGCAAACGCAATTTCGGTTAGGTCTGTCCCTCAGGCTCAGGGAGAGGGAGTAAATACCTTCAACCTTTTCGAATATGTCAGGTCTTTGCTGCCGCAGAGAATATAGGACCTCCATGGGCGGCATGGAGCTATGATATCCAGCAGTCAGGTGCAAAATCATTGATCAATCCAAGAAAGATGCCAACTAGTCTAATTGTCTCCCTGAAATCAAGAGCAAGTTATTTTGAGTCAGAGCAGAAGAATTGAAAAGGAAAAACCTCCGTGATTTGACAGCAGGATGCCATCTACTCCAGCGGCAGCAGCGAGTACAGCATCCTGGCATTAACCTCAGAGATTTAATCAAATCTTAGACCGATGGAGGTCCTGACCTCGACACATTGGATTCCTAATTGAAAAAAGAAACATTTTAAGTTCATTATTCGCAAGGTATGGAAGAAAGGTACTGAGACCTTTAATAACGATCGGTAAACTGGTGGTTTTCCTCAACCATGGAATAGTCTAAGGAGATATAAGCTGCGTCTCAGTGACAATGCCAAGATACAGACCTTTTCCCAAGTCATATTTCGGTCATCGTTAGCAACTAATGCTCCCGCAGTCCCGAAAATATTAATATCCTTATGGGCGTCATCACCTTCATCGGTGTGATAAACTGGACCATCTTCTTGCTCTTCTAAATCCCAGGGACATCGTATATCCCTCTCGCGGTTTCCTGCGACAATGGCATCGACGGTCAGGAAAATGGCTTTGTAACCGAGACTTTCCATCTCGTGGACCCGTTTCTCCGCTATCTCGTCATTTTTATGTTTGTAAAGCTGGAAAAACAGGGTCTGGGACTGATCTGCAGATGCCATAATCTCAGCAGCGGACAAGGATGCATTTGAGGAAACCATCTGAATGATTCCTTCTTTGTAAGCACCCTTTGTGATATTGGCTTCTCCTGTATAGGACGTCAGAGTTTATCACGAAAGGGCTGGGCCAATAATATATAATTCACCGTCTGGGTGTCCAAGCTTCGCAAGTGCTGCGCCGCTGACAAAAACGGGTATTGAGGATTTGAATCCAAGGACGGTAGTAGATGGATCGCATTCTCCGACTGCACGCATAACTCGTGCACGAAAGAAGAAACGGCTAAATGACCGGGCATTCTCAATGTTCGCTGCCAATGACCGTCATCGTCCTGAATGACGATATGAAATGGTAGGACACTCACTGATTTCGTCATCTGAGGCTGAAGCATAGTAGGCAAGTGCTTTGTAGGACAAAACTTGGCTAGCAACAATCTTTTCGAGTCGACAAGTAAGATCGGTCCTGAGTATTGAATTAATTTGGAACACACCTCCATATCCTTAAGGCTGAGGATCCTGTTTAGAGGGGGCCTCTTCTGGCGAGCGAGTTGGACTCTTAGGTCATCCTGTGTCCGTTTAGCACTCTGACTATTTTGCCTTATGGTGGCAACGGCATCGGTGCTCAAGAAGCCAAGGTGTTTGGACGCCGGCAGATTTTTGTCAAGTGCGTCAGGGGGGTGGATTGGCTCATAGGCTGTCGTTGCATCTCGACCAGCGTATTTTAGGATGATAGCAGCACCACCGGGATGCTCCTGTGGAAAGAATGGATGGATAAAACGGAGATGGAGAGAGTGGGAGAAAAATACCGGTAGAAATTCAGTGACATCGTAAACCTTGTTCTGAATAATGACCCAACAAGAACTGTATTGATCAGGGGTGGAAGGGAATGGGAAAGAGAAAAGGATGCCGTACTTTGGGGATGTATGTTGGGCAACCTGGTGAAGAGACCAAGACATGGATAGGAAAGGCTGAGGAAGGGCTTCCTATTGGAACACGAGGCGTAGATACTAGAGAAGTTATCGACCATTGATTAAATGTGTAAATGAAAGATCGTCTTTCCCACTGGCACTTGCCACTAGTTTCGGCGAATCCCCATCCACAACCCGTTCCGCCGCGGCCCGCCAGCCCCACCACCCACGTGACCATCGCGTTGCTTGTATTTGTCATTGTTATGACTCGAACCGCGCATGGAAGCCATGCACCAGTTGCACTCTCCACTCATCTTTCAACCACAAATCACCCATGGCACCCCTACCCAGCAGGAGTGAGCTGGAGGCCATGAAGCGCGTCGATCTACAGAGGATATGCAAGGTATATCTCCCACTATCTCTCTGCACTTGTCCTCATCTTCTCCCAGGATTATGGCGTCAAGGCAAACCTCAAGTCAGAGGCTTTGATCGACCTGTTGCTTGATACGCAGTACGTGCATTGTGGCATGGCATTCAAATCCGAATTTACCTTTTCAGGTCAACCCCACTTCCCCTGCCTGTCCGCACTCGATCTGTTTCGACGAGAATTCCAAGTAAAGCCGGTCCAAGTCGAGTTTCATCCATGATAGTTCATGATATCGACGAGGAGGAGGAGGAAGAAGAAGAAACCCAAAGAGAAGCAGACGATACTCCAGCAGAGAAACCCGAACCACTTCCCATGGTACCGCCCCCTCGGACTCGTAAAGCGAAGGACTTACAGAGGAGACTGGGTGTTGGCAAACCTGTGGCTGCTGGAGGGCAGGGACCGCGGGCCATAACCAGATCATCTGGCTCTTTCAAATCTCGGAGTCTGCGGGCCAAATCGAGTAGAACCATGATCCCTGTCGAGTCAACCATCGAGGAAGGTTTGTGGCCTTGCTCTTCCGTGTCTCAATCGACTCAATTGCCCATTCTCAGAAACCGAAACACCAAGTATCACATCAAAGGGTTCGTTCAATGTATATATATGGATTCCTGCTTCGATCGCTCAAGGACCTCGCTAGAGCCACCTCATCTCTCAGAAGACAAACCATCATCTCACGGTAAACAGAGCCCCAACACGGCATCAAATTCAATCAACCATGGCTCTGAAATGATAGATGTGAAAAAAATAGTCGAGGATGCTGTCAGTCCCACACGAAGCTGGAAACAGTTGTTGAACAGTTGTCTAACGTCATGCTTCGACAGATACGTCCTCTACAAGCTCAGATACAAGGTTTAAAATCGGAATTGGACCAGATGAACACCATCAAATCCGATATTGCAAATCTCCAAGTTCAGGTCGCTGATGTTTGTAAAGTGCAAGAAGATACAAAGTCCGACTTGCAATCTCTTCATGAATTGCTAGCCATGGTTCTATCACTGAAAGAAGAAGTCAGACAACTCAGGGAAGATCCTACCTCAGCCCAAAGTACATCACGTCCGTCGACCCCTAAGGCCAAAAGTAGTCTACCTAAATACCCACCAATGTAGGTCTTTGTGCTTCTTTATCAGAGTCATGTTACTCATTCATCTTTGGTACAACACTCATGCAGGGGATTTGGTGTTCCGTCCGCCTACAGACCCGGCCCATCCGTCGCAGTTTCGGACCGGCCAAGTTCGTCGAACCAACATCCTGGAATTGCCAAGAGCACACTTGGGAAACGTCCTCGAAATTCTACAGACAGCAACATCATCGAGCAAGGCGACGAAGGAGACTATTCGGAAAGTGAGTTGGCCAAGAAGGTCGTCAGTCCAACGAAGAAACGAGCAAGGACAGATGCATTCAACCGGGCTTCGACTTCGAGTCATGAAGGAGAGGATGTTGACACCGGAGGACCTGGTCGCCCTTTCACGGTCTTCACAGGGTCAGAAGAGCAGTCTGATTATGTCGACCCACCACCGCCGACTGATCATCTACCGGATTTGTTCGAAGTCGAGTCCTCCCCAAGTTCAAATCGTCAAGGGACCAAAGCAGGGGTACCGACGAGTTCAGCAAACGCTGCTGAAAACCAGCATCAGCTCTTCGGGTTCCAGTATCCTATTTCTTCTACACCACAAAACCCAATGTATATGTCCACTTTTCCGTATCCGGAACCTCCTCAATCACCATCTCCTGCAGGGCCAAGCTCAAATGCTTTTGTGGGCCGGCAAAATGAGGAACGGACAGACATTTTCAAGGCATTCGGTTTACCATCTCCTCTTAAAGGGGGTCGGCAATATGGAAGTTCACAGGACGAACGAGGGGGTTTTGTCAATCCGGCAGCGCTCTCGAGCCAAGGGACGTCCGGCAAACAGAGAGAGGTGTCGAGCAATGACGTCGCTGCTGGGTTGGGACTCACAGCCATAAGGACAACGTCATCCTCTGATCCATCGGCTGCGCCGACGGGTGACACGCCTCCGAGCAAACGAACGATGTACGGCACCGAGCTTGAGAGTGATACCCGTTTCGGAGATTTTGGCGTTGAAGGAGTTGCCTCCGGCTTTTGGACAAGTGGGAAATTCTAGTTGTCACTGGTTGATGTTCTTGTGTATGTAAAAAAGCATGATCTTTTGTAACCGTAAAACTGGCTTCCCCCGTCTTAATCTTGTTGCAAGATACCCTTTGGGCTTTCTTCTGTTCGATATATTTGATATTCCAATACTTACAAGTGGTATCCGCGTATATAGTTTGGCCTTTTCTATCAGAGAGATTTGTACATATCTTTGCGAGATGAAGTAAATCCGCATTTGTGTTGTGTCTTGGGAGTATCGTGGGTTCCTCTTAATGGTCATCTAGATAGATGGAACAAAGGATAGAACCTCTGCGTAGAGGAGTTCTGTGCCCGAGAGTCAGCCGGTGTTCACACAGGTTCGTAGGTTGGCAAATTCTTACCTTTCAATTGATCTTTGCTCATCTCGTCTTTGTGGACTATGGAAAGCATTAGAAATTGCTCGCAAAAATGGAACTTTGCGCTTACGATCAAATTCAAAGTAAGAGGGACTGAGGGGTGTAACGGTTGGCTCATCCTCGGGGTCGTGCTGTATTTCGATAAGTATAAAGATAGATCTCTGTGAGAGGATGAACACCAACGTAGGCAGACAAATATGGGTGTTCAAGCGCTTCGTGGACAGTCATTCGTTTCTTAGGGTCGAAGGTCTACTCAAGAGTGTGAATTAGCTAGTCAGTCTGTACAGTAAATTGCGTACCAAAGTCTTCGACAAAAAGTCAATGGCCTCGGGGGAAGCTTGAGGGAACAGGGTGGGGAAAGGTCGCTTTTTGCGGATAGGCAAGGCGCGAATGTAATCTCGCGAACGTCTGGAGGTGATGGCATAGAATTCGTCAAGACTGGGGGTACCTATAATGAAAATTGTCGTTCATATCCTGTCAAATATCTTTTAGTTTTTTTCCGACATCAACTTACCAATGACATCAAGGATCAGATCAAGCTGATGGCTGTAGTCGCGACCAGGGAAGAGCGGTCGGCCTGTGAGGAGCTCCGCAAGGATGCAACCCACTGCCCAGATGTCAATGGCCTGATATGTTTAAGTATGGAAAGATATGATTGTGAAGAAGAGATGGTAGTACCTTGGTGTACATTTTGAAGGACAACATAATCTCGGGTGCACGGTACCATCTCGTGGCCACATATTCGGTCATAAGGCCAACCTCCTTGCCTCCTGGGACACTGGTCTTGACGCTTCGTGCCAATCCGAAATCACAGACTTTGAGATCGCAGTTGGCATTCAAGAGCAAATTGGCAGGCTTCAGATCACGGTGGACGATGTCTGCACTATGGATGGACTTGAGGGCACGGAGTGTCTGGTATACAAAATACTATGATGGAGGATCAGATAACGGTGCTGGAAATAGTGATGGATGATACATACTTGACAGTGGTCATCAGTGAGATGCTGTGTTCGGATGACACGATGAAGGTCAGTTTGCATCAACTCTTGGATGACTGTTGTTGGATTGCGATAAGTAAAATCAACGATGAAGAGTCAGAGAGAGAACGCACAATAGATTTCTGTGAAGTCGTCAATGGTTGGGGGCTTGATGATATCGAGAATTGAAATAATCTAGACATATAGTAAGATGGTAAGTTGGACGCGATAAGAATGAAGAAACGTGCGTTCTCATTGACACAAGTCTCTGAGAAGAACTTGAGCAACTTAAGCTCTCTGAGTGTGCGGAGACAGAAGAGAGTATGATCGAAGGGCAATATTTTCTTGATGGCTACCTGACGGCCGCTGGGCTTGTGGAGAGCAGCGGCGACGGTGCCATATGCACCTTCGCCGATAGCGTGCAAGAGCTGGTAGTCATCACCTGTTGGAGGGACATCGAGGATGATCAGATGGGGTGTTGGGGAGAAAGAAGAGAAAAACCGACCGATTTCGAATTTTGGGAGGGGCTTTTGATTTTTTCGAGAGGACATGGGCTATGAATATGAAAGTGAATATGGGAGAGCAGAAGAGATATAGGACGTGTGCGGAGAAACGGGAGGTTGTCACGTTAAGTATGTGCTCTCTGATGGGGCCGAAACAGACAACAACAGGGCGGTGCACGCCCAAACCGGAAGCCCCAGTTCCCATCACTGTCTGCCCGGTTTACTCCCCTTTTTTGTGTGCTCTCTCGAGACGAAATGGAGCATGGAAACTGGGCTGGAGAGGCATGAAGAGGAGAATAATAAATATGCTTCCGGTGGGCTGGATAAAAATAGGCAGTGCGAGTTCCACGGTGTCATGCTCGTTGCTACAATCACCATCAGGGCGGCCACAAATAGCGGGCTTTCTTGTTTTTTCCTCTCTTCACCTCTTTCCTCCCTCCCGCCACCTTTGTTCGCTCTCCCCGCTCTTTGGCTTTGTTCTTCGCTCTCTGCTCGACGCGCATTAACATTCTTTAAACAACTCTTTTTCTATATCGCTAGCGATGTTTGCTTTCTCTCTGGGCCTGGCTTTTTTGCCCTTCATCTCTGCCAAAGTGATTGACATTCAGGTTGGCGCCAGTGGTTTGACCTACTCCCCCGAGGCCATTGTCAGTTTCTCTCTCGTTCTCCCCCCTCTTCTCCTTCTCATCTATCCCTCCCAAAGGCTGCTGTCCCAGGCGATCAGGTTGTTTTCCATTTCCATGCCAAGAACCACACGGTGACCCAGTCGTCCTTCGCCGACCCATGTGGAAAGAAAGATGGTGGTATCAACTCGGGATTGTTGGTCTTTCCGTGTTGTCATCAGCTTTTATATCATTTTCTCACGATTTTTTTAGCATGCCTGTCCCAGCCAACCAGACTGACAACTTCCCAACCTTCACTGTTACGGTCAATGATGTACGTTCTCCTCCATCAGTGTTTCCCCACAATTTGGATGATTCTCATTCTCATTTTCTTTCTCCCTAGACCAACCCCATTTGGATCTACTGTGCCCAGGCAGCCAAGACTCCTGCCAGCCATTGCGGTGCTGGAATGGTCTTCGCGATCAACTGTGGACTTGATGGTGCTCCTAATTCTTTCACCAATTTCAAGAAGTCTGCTCTGGCCGTAGGCGCCAGCCTCTCCGCTGCTGCTGCCACCCCCGCTTCCACCGCCGCCGGTGCTGCTTGGACTACCGCTGCCTACGGAGGCTACACGATCCCCCCTGCTCCTGATGCCACTCCAGTCACTCAGGCCATCACCCTCGGTTCCACATCCACCTGGACTACCACCTATAACTCCTACCCTGGATCCCCAGCTGCTACTCCTGTTTCTGCAGAGGGTGCTGTCCATGTAGTTACTGTCGGTGCCAACGGTCTCCTCGCTTTCGACCCACCTTTCATTGCTGCTGCCCCTCGCGACACTGTCGTCTTTGAATTGTACGTCCTATTATTATCCGTTCATGCTTTAGCCTGCTAACAGCGTCTGTAGCCACTCGAAGAACCACACCGTCACCCAATCATCGTTCGCTGACCCTTGCCGCAAACTCGCCGGTGGCAACGGTTTCGATTCTGGATTCAACTTCGCTGTCGCTGCTGGTGCGACCACGTTCCCAACCTGGAACTACACCGTCGTTGACACCTCTCCCGTTTGGGCATACGTTCGTATTTTTTTTATCGCTAGTTCTCTCCCCTTATTGATCGTTCCGCGTTTACAGTGCCGTCAGCAAACTCCTGCCAGCCACTGTGGTCAGGGCATGGTATTGTAAGCACCCCTCCTCTCACCTCTACGCAGACCCCAGGATATTAACCTATTCTTTTCAGTGCTATCAACCCCGTTGAAACCTCCGACCGCAATTTCACTGCGTTCCAGAATGTTGCAAAGGCCCTCAACGGTACTTCCCTTACCGCCAACGCCCCACCAACAACTTCCGCCCAAAGCAGTGCCATGTCTGTTGGTGCCGGAAGTGCAGGTCTTTCGGTTGTTGTCGCTGCCCTCATTGGAGCTTTCCTATAGTAGCAGATCTTCCACAGGTGGTTGATTCCCGTAACGTTTTTTCACGAGGATGGGATGTACAATTCCTGATGACAGAGCTAGTTCTCGGACCTTTTTTTCCTTTCTTTATTACTTTTTGGACTATGTTGAACATACCCCCCCACCCCCCCATCTTTTTGATTGGATATACCTGGTATAATACTCTTATGAGGAAGTGGACTTGTCCTCACAAAAGATAGCAAATATATACCGTGCATAATATAATAGAACAAGAGAAAGGGTGATACATGAAAGCACAGAAAAAAGCACAAAAGGGGTTCCAATCAAAGAAGAAAACATAGAGTGGTAGTCAGAGGCAAGAATTCATCATGCCTCTTCTTTAGCTTTCTTCTCTTTCTTCAGCCTCTTCCTTTCCCGCCGAGCTTCATCATCCTCCTGGACCTCAGCAGCAGCTGCCTCTTCGGCATGCTCCTTTTCTTTCTTTTCCTTCTTCCGTCGCTTCTTTTCGGCCTTGTCAGCATCTGCGTCTGCGTCGACAGCCATCGAGACATCGCCATCTGCTGCTTCTGATTTGCGCTTTCTCTTTTTCTCCTTCTCCTCCTTCTTGGAGCTGGAAGCTTCTTCCGGAGCGGCCGATGAAGCAGTTTGAGATTCGGCGGGCGCAGCGACAGCGACAGCGGGTGGGAGTGTAGCTGGCTGCTCGTCACGGTTATAATCGACGTAGTCTCGGCTCCACTCCGCTGGAGTGACACCCTCAAGCTTTTCGCCGTGTTTGCCAAGTTTACCATCCTTGACCATTTTCTTCTTTTGAAGAGCGACGGGTCCAAGTCCCCAGCGACGAGGATAGGTGTCGCGTTCCATGATGCAGCGCTTGACTTTGGCGACTACACCATGGTCACAGGTTGCCAGCTCGACGGTCGACATTTGTGCGACGGCGAGGGCAATTGCTTCACCTGTTGACAAACGATGAGATTCCTTCGAAAAGAGAAGTAGAGTTGGAATATGCAAACCTTTTGTCGTCATCAGGACAACTTCTTCATGTACAGAAATGTCGGCCTCGTAACGCAGCAGACCAGGTATCATAAGTTTTGCACCATAGCAGACTGCGTTAACAGCGCTGTCTTTGACAACAATACGTTTGTATCCGACCATCAAGCATTCCAAAGGCTTGATGACACGACGCAGGTAGGACTCTGAACAACAATTTAACTTTTCATGAGGCTGAAGTGTTCGGAAAAGACATACCGTCTCTGGTGTTATCATACAGCCACTGGGCATCCAGAACATCGTGCATTGTGACCATGTCGTCGTTCTCCGACATGGCACCACTTCTCACCCGACGGAGTTCTTGCATATGACCTCCGACCCCAAGCAGGAGACCAAGATGCACGCAAAGAGTACGGATGTAAGTTCCAGCCTCACAAGACACCCAGAATACACCAAGGTTTCGTTTCTCATCAAATTCAAGCAACTTGGACTCGTAAATTGTCCGTACCCTCAGCTGACGCTTCACGGCAGAAATGAGTGGAGGGCGCTGGAAGAGTGCCCCACTTAGAGTTTGGAGGGCACGGGGAAGTGAAGCGGGATTGGGAAGACCAGCGTGTAGGCGGAGAACGCAAACATACTCCTTGCCTGATGAACGCTGTTGAGATGGTATCCTTGTGGGGGTAAAAGGGGGTGTGCTCACCAGCACCCTGCTGCGACTTGACGAGTCTTGTCGCGCGATCTATACACACGATCAGACATCCAGTGACCTTTGGATCCAGAGTACCGCTGTGACCGGTCTTTTCTACGCGTAGGATACGCCTTAACCAGGCAACAACCTCATGGGAAGAAGGGTTGGAGGGTTTGTCGAGATTGATGACTCCTGATCTGAGACAAAATGTCAGAGCGCGGTTCAACTTGAAGAATGATTTTCGAGGACACACTTGACATAAGAAGTAATATCCCGCTTGAGGGGACTGCACCCAGAAGGAATAGGCGTAAAATGACTTGAACGAACAAGAAGTTTATCATAATTTTTGAGAAGAAGAGGCCATTCGGAGGTGTCCAGGGCGGGGGCGGACTTTTCGGACTTGATAGCATAGTCGCCTGCGAGCTGTGCAGACGCGACCTGGTCTCTGGTCATAGAAGGAGACATTTTGAAGACGCTGTCAACGTTGGCGACGACGTTGAACAATTTTTTCACAAAGTTTTGTTCGACGCGGCGGCAGTCAGTCCCATGGCCGTGCCGCTGAATTTGAAAATGCGGCAAATACCGTAACCTTATTTGGAGATATATACAGTCTACACAAAACGGCTCTACACGCTCCTCTACCCGTCGCCCACTCCTCAAGATCCTCTCCAATGGTAATTATCCTCGAGCAACCGCTTTGCTGAGTTATCTTCTCAGTAGGCTCACGCTCTTTTATAGGCACCAAAGTCCGCCCCCACCAAGAATGCTTCTACCAAGCACAAATTCGTGATTGATTTCTCGAAACCCGCCAGCGACGCTGTTTTCGACGGTGCCGACTTTGAGAAATTCCTCCACGATCGCATCAAGGTCGACGGAAAGGCTGGTCAGCTCGGCGAGAGCGTTAAAATCGTTCGCGATGGTGCGTTCCCCATCGTCTTATGTTTAACGGGATTGCTGAATCCGGATATCATACAGGCAACACTAAAATCACCGTGACCTCCAACATCCCCTTCTCTAAGAGGTATCTCAAATACCTTACCAAAAAGTTCTTGAAGAAGAACTCCCTCCGCGACTGGATCCGGTATGTCCTTTGGTCTTAATCTCTATTCCACCTGTCACTTACATATGTTCATTAGCGTTGTTGCATCCTCCAAAGATAACTATCAACTCCGCTTCTACAACATTGCGTAAGTTCCCATCCCCCTTGCCTTGGCTTTTATAATAATTTCCGCTGCAGTGGCGCCGGAGAGGACGAGGATGACGAGTAGATGTAATCCATTCTTGATGTTGATATGGTCTGGGTGACGAAATTTTCCTGTATGCTCGACATCTTTAATTGGAATTTTCATCCCGGTTTTCCTTGATCCTATCTCAGCGTGGTGATCCAGCTCCCTGAAGCATACGCCGGAAATTCTTTTCTGCCCTTTGCTTTGTTTTTGATTGATTTTCGACGGAAACGCAACCCAAATTGGGTGACGGGAACACCGAACAAGGAAATTTCAATAAGTGAATTTGCGTAACAAGTGGCCAAACGTTCCCGTAGCAAGCACGAGGATTCAGGGTTGCGATAACTTCACCTTAATAGACAATCTGCAATGCCTCCTGTGCCTCTGGGGTCTCAGTATTCCGGGTCGACCATGGCATAAAAGGCCGCCCATTTTTCTTGCCACTTTGCAGTTATCAATAATGCCTTCCAATGATTCTCTTGGTGCTCCTCGACCTTTAAAAATTGGCTTCACATTTGACTGTCGATCAGATTGGATTGCCCTCGGTTTCCCTCCCGAAGAATGCATCGAATTCGAGGCAGAGGAAAATATACAGTCCATCGCTCTGTCTTTAAAGAAATTGGGAACCGTGGACATGATTGGCGGGTTGAAGTCCTTGACGAAGCGCCTGGTTTCGGGCGAAGTGGACTGGGATGTTGTCTTCAACATTTGCGAGGGGTATGGCACTCTGGGTCGGGAGGCACAAGTGCCTGCACTTCTCGAAGCCTGGGGTATCCCTTTCACGTTTTCCGATTCAGCAACATTGGCATTGTGTCTCGATAAAGCCAAAACTAAGGTATGTTTCCTTCGCTTCCTTCCCATTGTTCTCTAATGACCCTGCTGCGTCATGCAGATGGTTTTGGAGCACCACAGAATAGCCACCGCACCCTTTGCATGCATTCCTCCAAGAACATCTTGGTCTCCTTCGGAGTTTAACCCCCTTTCTGTAATCGAGAACGCCGTCCATCGCGATTCTTTGCAGTCTTTCCCCTTATTTGTCAAGCCAGCCTCTGTTAGCACAGGAATCGGAATCAACCAATCCAACAAGGTGCTGAATCGCAAAGAGTTGGAAGAAATCGTGGACGTCTTGACCCGAAGATATCCCAATCAAACCATATTGATCGAAAGCTTCCTTTCTGGCAGAGAATTCACGGTCGGCATCATAGGCACTGGAGCTGATGCGTATGTTCTCGGCGTTCGTGAACTGGTTTTTTTGAAGGACAATCCAGACTTCCCAATTGATCCAGCACATCCCTACGATACTCGCGATCCTACCTTCTTACAGCTGGATGTCTACGGACACGATTTAAAGTCTCAGTGGACGCCAAATCCGCAATTTATCGACCTCGACTTATCTGACCCAGCTGCT
This sequence comes from Psilocybe tampanensis, assembly GCA_019904355.1. Taxonomy (NCBI): domain Eukaryota; kingdom Fungi; phylum Basidiomycota; class Agaricomycetes; order Agaricales; family Agrocybaceae; genus Psilocybe; species Psilocybe tampanensis. The sequence continues at coordinate 123,299 of JAHXRV010011883.1, read as the reverse complement.
CGAGACGCTGCAGATATGGCCCTGAGGGCATGGCGGCTACTCGGCTGCCGCGATGGGGGCCGCATTGACATTCGACAAGACAAAAAGGGAGAAGACGCTGTACCCAATTTTATTGAGGTAGGGTCAAGTGGCCCATCGGAAAAAGCATGTGTTGACGTTTTCTTGAAGGTGAATCCAATCGCTGGGCTTGCTCCTGGTTGGTCAGATCTCCCCCGACTGGCAGAGGGTAATGGTATCGATTATGACCAACTCCTCGCCCTGATGGTCAATAGCGCATTAAAGAGGGGCACCCATCCCGCGACGCGTGGATCCTGAACAATTGAATTCTGGTCAGTTGACACTGTCTCGTTTTTGTCTGTGGTGCTTATTCTAAAATAGTGGTTCAAATTTACGTCGGGACCGCCAACCCTGTGTTATCTTATACCAATGGCGGTCTCGTCCTTGTCTACTACGAGTTTCATGCGGCTAAGTGCAAGTAAACCGGTTTCCATCCACACAATCTGGGCCTTTGTGAGCGCCTTCCCCTGATATTGCAGAGCAAGAAGACTGCCCAATTTATGCCGGAGAAATTTGAGGGCTGCACCAGTTTTTGGGGAAATGGACAACTTGATTTTACGGTCAATGGAGACAGTATCCGCGACAAGCTGCAAAAAAACATGAGTGTTATTCATAATAGCCTCATTTTGATTTCGTACTTTGAATTCGGCCTCCCCACAGAGTAACAGTAAGGAGAGATCGTCGACAGGAGCTGTCTCCCATGCGTACAGTTTCTTCGAATGCCTGTATTTGAACGTCAGATCGATCATTAAAAAGCACACCACAAGTAACGAACATGAGCGTAAAATATGATAGATGATTAACCCCAAAATCCAATGTGTTTTTGCCGAAATTGACTGATGACGGATGGAAGGATGCACGCTGATTATTCGTAATAGTTCGAAGGTGGCCGTTCAGTGGATCAATTGATAGAATTTTGGGATAAAGGCCAGCTGTCAATGCAGCGTGGACGACTGTGGGTTTGGACGCGTTGACGTTTAGCTCAGGTGGAACAGGTACAAATCGTGTCCGATTGCGGGAGAACCGGGAACTGATATTTTATTTCATTTCAAAAATTTGCTTCGACAAGACCTCCAAACAACACTCACCGGCCGAGGTCACGAACAAGTGCCTTGTCAGCTTGGATGAAAGATGAATCGATTAGATACCTGAATGGCACAAGTAAGTGCTGTGAATCAATCATAGAATAGTGGTCACAAACCCAAGATATTGTTGGCGAAGATCTTCGATTTGTTGTAAGTTCTAAAAACCTAGGTCAAGTTATGTATCTTTGAAGGCCTTGAAATGGAATACCTGATGGCTCAAAAAGTTGGTTCTACAGAACTTGGAAGCAAAACTAGGCTTAGCGCAAGCCGTGCGCCAGCTCGAAAAGGCATTGTGAATGGTTAGGAAATCAGAGTTTTCTTGAAAATCAAGTTCAGAATCGTGTTGTCAGAACGCTGGTGACATGCCAGCTTACCAATCCGGAAAGACCTTCTTGCTCGATCAGCGTCTTGTTCAAACCCAAAGGGAGCTACAAAGGGAGATTTGGAATTCAAAGTCGCCGCAATAGTGAGAGCGGGATCCAGGCATCGAAATAGAGTCGAAATCAACAAGAATTTTCCCAAATGGACATCAGTAGGGAGTTTGCTCAGTAGCTTTCCCATAGGTGTAATCTCTTCGGACGGAGTCAATGCTCGAACCTGTAGAAAGTGTACGGCGTCAAAATATCACCACTTGAATAGGGCATGGCACTTTCGCCTATGGAAATGTTACATACCTCTGTCAGCATGGAAACTGCGCGTTGAACGTTAATAGAAACGGGGGGGTCCAATGCACGAGAAAGAACATCCTCTATCGAACTGCCCAGTTCGACTTTCATGATCTTGATACGTAATGCAAGGTCGGAAAGACTAAGCCTCATCATCTCGGGAAGAGGGCTTTCAGCCATCTGCCAAAATAAGCCATTTGTAACCCGGCTTTATAGATATATTTACCTGAGTTTCATGCCTAATCTTGGTGAACAAATGGAAACAGAGGCCATGCTGCACGCGGCCAGCGCGGCCGCGTCGTTGTGCGGCGTTACTTCTCGCAATGAAGGTTTCGACTAATCTGCTTATCTGGCGCTTTTCGTCGAATCTATAGAGGAAATAAAGGTAAGAAAATCGGACATATTTTTAATAATATAAAATAACCTCATTTCTCGGTGCTTTCCTGTATCGATTACACAGGTGATGTCTGGAATAGTGATACCCGTTTCTGCGATATTAGTCGCTGGCGTATGCTATTAGAGTGATCCATTCGATTATGTATACGACATACCTATGACAATTTTGCGTATTCCTGGGGGAGGTACGTCGAAAACTGCTCCTTGTGATTCACTCGATAGCGTCGAATGCAAAGGATGTATCCTAAAATCATCGGAACCAAAAAGTTTATGTTCCATCAATGCGTCATTCAAACGACGAATTTCTCCTAGCCCTGGCATAAAGATGAGCACAGCCGCCGAATACGCTCTGTACTCTGGAGTATCATAGCAAATGGTTTCTAGGAGCCGAATTATTAGATCATATGGAATTATGCGTTCGTCGATGGTGTTGAGAGTAGAGACTGTCTCCAGAGAATAGCGTTTTTCTAGTCTTAGTGTGGTGTCCCTATTGTCACTGTTGTCATTCTCGTCTTCGTCGTCGTCGTCTATGCTGGGCAAGTCTTCTGTCCACTCGGGTTTATTCTTGCCTTTATAATATTTATCGTGGACTTTGATGATCGGAAAACTTAACGATTCAGTAGAATTGAGTAACTTGACCAACACTCACGTCGTCTGGCATAAGGCGAGTTTTCTGCCACGACCCATTTTGTGCATTCAATGGCATCTTCCAAAAATTTGACGTCGACAGGAAAGGTACGTCCTGGGACTTGTAGGATTTCGCAGTTCCCAAAATAACTGGAGATCTTTTCAGCGTCAAGTGTAGCCGACATCAATATAACTCTGGCAACAGTGAGTCAGGGACTATCATTGTTCGTACTTGCTCACCTAAGATCAGGCCGCTGGACAAGGAGGGTCTTTAAAACTATCAAGAGGAAGTCTGATTCGATTGTACGTTCATGAACCTGTAGATGAAGGATTTGTAATGCGATCTAAGGCCAGATGTGGATGTACACACTTCATCGATGATCAAATGCTTCATGTGAAGTCAGAAAAAAAAACGAAAATTTCATGATCACAGGTAAAACGGACCGTTATCTCATCGAAAGCCGTTCCATTTCCTCCTTGGCCACTACCCCCTTCGAGCATGCGTAGTGCGATGCCATTGGTAACGTAGGCCAACCGAGTATTGCGAGAAATGTGGCTTTCCAGTCGTATGGAATATCCGACCAGCGAATTGGCCGTCCCAACGGAATTCGGGGGATCACATAGCTCATAGGAGACCCCTAGATGGAATTTAGCTGTATGCCATATAGTCACCGGAAATAACGAACGTTGTGCAAGGGAGATGGCCGATATTCGCCTTGGTTCGGTACAATATATCTTACAAGGTTTTCCTTTGGTGAGATGGTCTTCCAGGATGAAAGCCGGAACTTGTGTAGACTTTCCGCTAGAAATGGGCGGTGTACATGAAATCCGGTTGCATGAGAATGAGAAAGATTTTACTGACCATCCTGTTTCACCACTTAGGACAAGGACTTGTGAATGCTCAAGTTTATCGACAATTTGGTTCCTGTACTGCGCAATCGGAAGTTCATTTCGGCGGCTCTGAGATATCGGTGAGACCAATGCTGATCCGCAACAATGAACAGCACTCACCAGCATTTCTTGATACAGAGGCGTTGCTTGCCGAGTTAGGAACGCAAGTGACAATGGGTCATAGACGTTTTCACTATTGGTTGAAATACCAGATACATTCGAAGTTAGCTTCTCTGACAACGGTTTTGACTGTTTTTCGACAGCCTAAAAAGCATCAGGATATCGTCTAAATGAAGGGATATCATGAGGCACAGACCTTGGGATTATTTTTGATTTTCTCTTCGAGTATCGACAACAATACACGCCAAACTTGTCTGTTGATACCATCATCCCTGACTTTCCTTGAAATTTCAAGCTCATCCCACAGCTCCCGAAAGATAGCTGGCAACAGTCTAAAGGAGGTGGAACTACTTGAATTGGAGGGCGTCGATGGGACAAACCCTTCAGTTAAAGGATATGTCAGCGAGTGAAGAGCAACAGCAGCCACGTATTGTTCAGCCTGTGAGTCTTCGGGACATGCGACATCGTCCATTGTCCATTCACTCCTCCCTTTATTTTGCCACAAGATGATAACACTTGCCCGTTTAGCCCGACTATGGTTGGAAATTTTCGTGTAAGAAATAGCGGCATAACGATCCATCTTGGCAACAAAGTCTCTAAGCATAGTTTTGGGTGTCATGCCGGACCAGTGCTTCGGGATCATCATGTCGCGTAGGGTGTAGGTAACCCCTTTGGAAGTAATTTCATTGGAGTCAGGATTATCGAGAATTCCGAATATTCCAGTAGACGAATCACTGTCATCGTCTTCGTCAAGCATATTTTTGCTCTTCGCGGCAGAAGGGGTTGGGGGTACGTTTTGCTTTGCTTTGATGGATGTTATTTTCGTGTCTGTTCTCTGACCGCGGAGCCGTTCATGGAGAATACGATTATCAGCCGTTTCACGTTCTTTTTTGTAATTGGCGAAGGCGTCCTTTTCGTTAAATAGGTAATCCTGAGTGATCTGGTTTAACCTCTCCTGGAGGCGTCGGAGTTGTTCTTGATCAGACTTCGAACGAACACTCGAAGATTTTTCATCTATCTTGAGCCTTAACCGAACGTATGCGACTGTGGGATTATCATCGTATCCGTCATCTTCGTCGAATTCGTCAGTGTCCGTAGTATCCGTTGCTGGTTTAACCAGGGCAGGCTCTCGGTCTTCAGCCAAGTCTAATTGGCCACCACTTTCTGAAATCGGAGTTGGGACGATGGTTTCATCGATTGCCATGGAAGGTAATGGCCTTTGCTGAATATGTGGTGTGACTGAAGATGGGCAGTTTTTGTGAAAGGTGACACCACTAGAAAGTTTCATTATTTTGGACTCCATGGCATCCGGGCGATCTGGAAGGTCAGAGTTAGATTACAACGGGAAAAAAGTGGGTGTCCTTGCCTGATGCCAGTTCCTCTTCCGAATGGTGTATATATAACTATGTAGGGATAAAACATGAGTTGAGCCTACTAAATCACGAAGAAACGTAGAGATTACCCAGTCCAAAGTGTCGTCTAGTTCAATGCCGTTGATGTTCTTGAAGGATTCTAAGACACGATCTTCAGAAAATCCGAGTCTCCTCAAAATCCCATAATTGATGCCCATTCGACCGATTAGTTTCTCATCCGATTCTTCAAGGATCTTCTGGCCCTGGCCTGAGAAACATATCAGATCTATTTCTTCGAAAGCAACGAAATAAAATGTATTTTACCATCATCATCATAACTCTGTAGCGAAAGAGACACCAACTGGTCTCTCAACGTTGGGTCGATGTCTAAGCGAGGAAGGGTCTCAGAAAATCGTCTGTCCGCTTCAATGGACTGGAATGGCTATCAGTATGTTTCTCAGGTTAGGAAACCATGTCTGACCTTCAAAGTTCTGCGTTTATATGAGGACCATGAAGGGAAGACCAAGATATTACACACTTACCTAGATATTTCTTTTTCTGTCTTATCCTGTAATCGATCCACCAAACCCTGCAACCTAGCTTCCTCTGGCGAAACACTTTTGCTTCGATTACCCTGAATAGGATACGTTAATAGTGCTTCAGGATCTTTGCCGTCTCCAGAGGTTTGTGCCACTAGATCTGCAGACACGACAGGGGCCAACTCTGGTTCTGGTGCATCTTCTAAAACCGCCTTCTTGGGTAAGGATGTCGTTGCGAATCCTCTTGCAACTGGTTTCAGTTGAGTTTTCTTTTTCTTGGCCATGCCGAGATTCAATACAAGACTATTATTGGTGCGGTGGTAACTTTTAATAGCGTCGTCGTTCAGCTGAGAGTTGTGGAATCAAGCTTGAAGCTTGAAAGACGTAATGGAGGAGTGCTGAGTCGAGTAAGCTGAGTCACTAGATGATATATAGTAAGATTTTTGGGAAACATAGGCAAAATTTCAACAACCAAGGCGAAGCTTGCATCGTTTCAAAGTCTTTGGCATGACTCATATTTGGCGGCAACAAATAAAAAATGCACGGGTGGGTCAGATGGGTCGCAAGGGGGTTCAAGGATCAGATTCAATGTACAATAATTAACCTATTCTACTACAGTAAAAACACAAATAAAAAGTTCGATAATACTTGACTTGTCTTACAAGATGACGAAACTCATAAAATCTAGTGGAAATGTATGATTTGAAACAAGATTAATTACTCAAAAGGGTATCTGTTGGCGGAGGTATTTTCTTCTTTGGTCCAGGCTTTCGCCCACGGGTTGCGCCAGTGGCGCCAGTTTTGCGACGCTTTCCGCGGGCAGCTTGTGCTGAAGAAGAAGGAATACTTTCCTCATTTTGCCGTTCTGCTGGGGTTGCTGAGGTATGACCAAAGAAATCGTCGCCTTCCTCGTTCCAAAGATCACGGGTGTTTATCTGACCGTCTTTTTTGCTGTTGTCCTTCGGATTTTCTGGTAGGCGGTTCGAAGACTCCAGAGACGCGAGCTGTTCATCGTTGAGTAGAAGCTGGACAATCTCGCTCGGTTTAGCGACGTCAGTGAAATTCTTATTCCCAACGACAATATCTTGTACCTGGAACAAAACAAAATTCAGTTTTAACATGCTGAGAATTGAGTATCAGAGGAACTGACATCTTTCTTGACCCTTGCCAATTGTATGATGCGTTCATCAATCGTGCCCTTGGTGATGAGACGATAAACAGTGACTTGTCTAGTTTGGCCGAGACGATGTGCTCTGTCCATTGCTTGGGCGTCATTTGATGGATTCCAGTCGTGATCATAGAAAATGACGGTGTCAGCTGCGGTAAGATTGATACCCAAGCCTCCTGCACGAGTAGACAGAAGGAATACGAATATATCCGGTCTAGAACACAATGTGAATAAAGATCTTGCTTAAATCTCGTGCTGTCAGCTTACCTGGTCTGCCAGTCAATAACCATATCTCTCCGATCCTCTAGCTTCGAGGAACCATCGAGCCTCAGGTATTTGTATTGTCGGTAGATCAGATATTCTTCCATTAAATCCATCATTCTCGTCATTTGGAAATATACCAGCACTCTATGGTCCCCAGATTTCAATTCCTGCAGGAGACTATCGAGTCGTGCAAGTTTCGCAGAGTCGTAGATAAGACTTTGAGCCTCCGGCACTTGCATGTTAGAGGACGGCAATTGATCGTTCGGGGAAATTCCAATTAATCCGACAGGCGGCAATCCAGGAAGAAGCTTATTGTAGATATCATATGCCTTTTGAGAATCTCGAACGTTGTGTGGTAGACCGTATAAAGCCAATGATTCCAGAGGCGCATCAAGAACTTGGGTCTCCGACTCGACGAAGTTGCGATCGTTGCAATACATCGTAATGGCGGGGGCAACAGCGGAAGGTGCATACCATTGCATAGATGGTCTTGACAAACAAGATGATTGCCAGGCAGAACGAGAAATCGACTCTAGAGCAGGGAGAACCGATGTCGTACCAGAAAAAGGCAGTGGGGGGCAAGTCGGGACCCGGAAATCACTTGAAAGATTGGAAGCGGAGAAGTCAGGAACCCTGGAACTAGGTTAGTATACAAGAACTATGGACAACGATGTAACTTACATGGAATAACGAATATCAGCAAGGGTGACTTCGTTCTCAAGTGCCATCAAACGCCTTCTAATCAGAGGCGAGGTGTGAATATGGTGAGCATCGGATACGGAGAGGTCAGCAAAACGAAGGAAAGAGAAGGCGTGATCTAATAAGAAATATGCCTCAGTATAGAAAACAAAACAAAACAATTGACGGTGATGACCGACCATTTTCAGTGTAAATAGAGTGGTGAATCCAATCTGTAGACCATATATTCAATAATTTTTGCAAGCATCCGGTTTGATAAGGGGATTTTGAGGTTTCGGAAGGAACGTTGATCAGACCCCCATCTTCGTACAGGACTCGGGGTATTGAGTATTCAATCGGGCTACGGGTTGAATACGGTAAGATGAGGAAATCTCCTTCCCGCATCAATGGTCCCGATTGTCCAAATTTACAGAAAGAATATGGGGCAACAACGTCGGCACGTTCGAAGAGTTCGGGGTGATTGCAAACCTAGACAGAATGAGTGACTGTACGGAAGGGATGAGGAGAACATTCGCTCACTTTGCGAAATTGCATGACAAGGTTCATCAACGAACGCGCTGAGTCGGCATCACCTATGTTTGCAGCCTTCTCCAGCAGATCAGCAACAGACACATTTGCCAACAGGCCTGCATAGAGGCTACGCTGTCTGGGACTTAGATCCACGTGTATATCGATTTCGATCTGTGAGAGAGAGATGTGTAAATGGAGACTGTAAATTAGGGAGAAATTGCCAACCTTTTCGCTAAGTTCGTTTTGAACGTGCCGTTTGACTCTCCGTAACATGAATGGTTTTAGTATCATGTGCAAACGCCGTAATTGATGTTCGTTCAATCGGCTCCCCTTGTTTTCAGCAGCGTTTTCAATATCCTTGGAAAACCATTCATTGAACTCGTCGTGGGAATCAAATAGACTGGGCATAATGAAATGCAGGAGGGCCCACAGTTCTAACAACGTGGTTACTATCAAAAAGCACAGAGGTTCAAGAACAAATTACCTTGCATGGAGTTCTGAATAGGAGTTCCTGTAAGCAGGAGGCGATTGCGACACTGGAAGCCCAAAAGGGTTTTCCAGCGAACACTAGACGAATTTTTGATGTTTTGAGCTTCGTCTAGAATCATGTACTGCCACCTGACACGTTGGAAATACTGTTGATCTTGGGTGATCTGAAAGCAGATGAGACAACAAAAGTACAAGGATCAGCCTGGCTTACCAATTGATAGCTTGTTATGAGAACATGGAAAGGAGCATCTTGATCATAACTAATCTCTTTCTTACTCCAGAATTTCCGTAGGGTGGTACGGTCTTTCACGTTACCCCAATAAGGAAGAGCTTTGAGGTTTGGAACAAAGCGAGTCAACTCTTGTTGCCAATTATGAAGTGTCGAAGCAGGCGCCACGACGAGGAAAGGGCCCCATATGTCGTGGGTTTCGGCAAGATATGCCAGCAAGGAAATCGACTGAACAGTCTATGATGTCATCAGTAAGTGTGAAGGATAAAAGGTGGATGACGAGGGTTATCTGACTTTACCGAGACCCATCTCATCTGCAAGGATGCCATTGATGCCTTGTTCGTACAGTGTCGCGAGCCAGTTGAGACCCTTCAGTTGATATTCTTTCAACTGAGCCACCAACATCTTTGGCTGACCGATCGTCAATGGGCCACTAAGAGATGTTGGGTTTTGGAAGTTCAATTCATCAGAGTCCACTGCATTGTTACACAACAAGTTAGCGAGTGATATCCATGGTTGGTGTTGATGTATAGTCCAACTCACAATCAACGAGTGGAGCTGGTGCAGAAGAGGTGGCTCCTTCTTCTGATTCGGGTTCGTGAATATGCGCCTGAGCTTTAGCCAATTTCAATGCCTCATTGGTCTTTCGCTCCAGAGCAGCCTGCGTATCAAACTGCTGCGCCCGTTCTTTAGCAAGTGCGATGGCCTCTTGGGCGTTATGTCTTGCGTGACGGTGCAGATTGGTGGAATCAGCTGTGCGACTAGATCAATGAAACTGTTGGAATGGATATGATGAAACTGGTTCGCACCGTCATTGAAGTCAATCTCTGGAAGAGAAGATGGATCTTCGGCGTCCTCGACATTGGCACCAACGGGAACAGGCAGCGCCTCGGTATCTCCTTCAATTTCAGTCGCTGCAAAACATACGTCAATGCGGTGATACACTTATGGTCTTTGAATTGAATATCATACTTTTAAGTTTGCTGCCGACGAAATGGCTGTAAAGCTCAGTCTGTGAGATGAGAAACTCGAGTTTTCGAGCTTGGCGTGCAGCCTCCCTCTTCTCTTCTTCAACTTTGAGGCGATCCAACGCCTCCTTTTGCTCACGTTTACGCAAATCTCGCTCTTCTTTCTCATTCTTCTTCCAAAATACTTGCATTTCACGCATCAGACGTTTAGCCTTGGCCTGCAAGTCTTTGTTCGCTTTGGCCGTTTTTGTAAAAGGTTTCCTGGCTTGGATTGAAGCAAGCTTGGCTATACGTTCGAGTTGTGATTGGCGCGTTTGATATCCTGTAGCATGATACTTGTAAACCTTGATCACAATATGTTAGGAGTTGGTGCTGAATGAAGTCGGAAGAACGAATACCTTGGCAACATCGCGTCGTGCGATATTGGTCCACACTTTCCGTTGAGCTTCCTCCAACGATTTGATTCGCTTCATCATTGCATTATCGTCAACTTTTTTAGCCTTCTTCATTGGTGGTACGGGTTCATCCAACTCATAGACCATCGTTGTATTTGATGGTACTGGTGAGTTTGGTCTCGAGACCGCAGGCGTGACGTCACCGACAATCGATGAGGGTCTTGAAACTTGCTCGTTCTCGAGTTCAAGCGCCAGCCCTACCTTTTTCTTCGGGCCTGGTTTCTTCCGTCCTTTGGGGGTAACGGAAACACTATCATGGCTAGGTTCTCGTTGGATTTGTTTACCTTTGCCTTTCAATTTGGAAATGGAGAGTTTCAACGAGACTGACTCCTGTGGAGTGGAGAGATCAGCCCCATTGCCAATCACGGCGCTTGGTGTATCATTCTCGATTTTGCGACGCTTGGTGGATGGTCCTGAGGTATCAGTCGTAGGCTTCGCCTTATCCGGTTCACCCTCATCGGAATCCATATTAGGCACTGGTCTCTTTTTAGATTCGGAGGGTTTCTTTCTGGGTTTGGCAACTGGCGAATCCTGCAGCATCGCCCTCTCGAATTCAAGGGCGGCATCTTCGGCGCTTGAATTGAAACGTCTTTGGTGGTCATAGTCGTGGCCGTTTGACCTGACTCCAGTCGCGGTCATGTTTTCAAATTCGTCTTCAAACGTAGGTCCAATGTGATTCTGTGGGGGTGACGGTGGGGATGGAGGGATGTTCTCTATCTTGGATGAATAGTGATGCGAAAGGCTTCGTGCTGTAATGGAGTTCCGATCCTTGGTCTGAATTAGCCAGACGGAGGGCATGGACATATCGCTCGACACTTACTACAATGCTTGCCCAAAAATATTGAGCAACTTGTTCTTGACGCTTTTTGGTGTCTAGAGCGTAATTTTGAAGCTCGCTGACCCAGACCTCTTTGCAATCCTCCAGATCTGAAGACTCTACTGCACTATCTTCAACAATGGACTTGGCTGACTGGCCTTTCATCCCACCGAGACCCTCAGCTGATGGAGACATAGGACGCGTTTCCTTCCCTTTTCTTGACGATTTTCGGAGGCTCATCTGTTTGGTGGTAAGTCTGAGAGGATCAATAGAAACATGCATAGAAATACAGACCCGTCTGGGTTTTGTCGGCAGGTAGTCAGCGTCTTTATCCGCTGCCTTGCGCTTTCTCTTCGACACGACATCCGGTTCGGGTGCGACAGAGTGAGTGTGCTGAGGTTCAATGGGTGACGGCGCACGGTCTTCGTCATAGGAGTATTGTCGACGCTCTTTGTCAACTACAGGCCGTTCCTCGGGAGTCCAATCACCGGAGCGAGAATCCCAGCTTGGTTCGTACTGAGCAGGTGGTCTGTAATAGGGTCTGGAGGCGACGGTGTCTCTAGAATGGCGCGGCGAGAGATATGGTTCATTCGGAGAGGGTGGACGAGGTGAGAGCGGACGATCGTCGTGATATATGGGCGGGTCACCCGGAGGAATGCGTGATGAGACAGGGTAGGGCTGGCGAGAATGAACTGGAGGAGGCTCGTCATTGAGGATGTGGCGAAGAGACATGGTGCCGAGGAAAGGACTGGCGGCCTCGTGGGATCAGAGACAAGTGGACGCTCTGACTGTACGGACAGTTGAGAATGAGGTATGTTGCAAGATGGAAGAAATGTGGGGTTGAAAGTGGGGGAAAAGAAAAAGAAAGGCCCGTCGGTTGAACAAGTGGGAATGAGTGCTGTCAGTGACAAGGAACGAGTTCAACTTGATACGGCAATAATGAAACTCTCTGATCTTTGTGCATTTTTACATTTGGTCGCTCTCGTAAACTGGAAAAGGAAAGAACCCATTCAACTCCTCCCAGGCCATTTCCGCCAAGTCACTCTTTTTTATCCCGTTCCAACCACTTTCCTCACCCAGTCCCATTCCAGGCGGTGTACTTATTATATATTCTACCAATACACCACGTATCATGCATTACACGTAAATAATTCCAAGGATGCATCATCACCTTCCCTTTTTGGCTACCACATCCTAATTGTCAGGGTGTAACATCAGTTCTGGTCGAACCTTCTCGTCGAATTCCTCTGCTGTCAGGAATCCAAGTCCAACTGTCGCCTCTTTCAGCGTCGTGCCCTCCTTGTGAGCCTTCTTCGCACATTTTGCTACATCTGCGACGCATACGAACACACATGGTCAGTCTCAACATCAAATTCGTCAAGCTATGTTTTACGCACTGTCATAGCCCAGGTGACTGTTCAAAATTGTTGCAAGCATCAATGATTCGTTCAGCAATGTATTTATTCGCTTCTCGTTCGCTTGAATGCCAACAACACAATTCTTCGTGAACGAACGAGAACCTGGTGAATGGTCATAGTCACTATCTCTGCCCGCTCAATCTACACAACAAGCTCACCATCAGCGAGCAGACGGATGCTGTGCAGAACATTTTTCGCAATCACCGGTTTGAAAACGTTCAGCTACATCAAAAGTCAATGCTTTCTCGATGTCATCAGAAACTAAGTTGTTACCTCGAACTGCCCGCTAGCACAGGCGACACTGACTGTGGTTTGATTTCCCATAACTTGGGCTGCGACCATGGTCAAAGCCTCACACTGAGTGGGATTGACTTTGCCGGGCATAATGCTGCTTCCGGGTTCATTCTCTGGGAGACTCAATTCACCGAGGCCGCATCGAGGACCCGAACCCAAGTACCGGATGTCATTTGCTATTTTCATGAAGGAGCAGGCGAGGACATTGAGAGCTCCGTGAGCTTCGACGAGGGCATCATGAGCCGCTAGTGCTTCGAACTATAAGAAAAGATCGTGAATGGGGGATCGAAAGTGTGTTAAATGAAGAAAAACCTTGTTAGGAGCTGTGACGAACTCCAAACCTGTTATTTTTGAGATCTCAGCGGCGACCTTGACGTCAAATCCTTTTTTGGTGTTGAGACCCTGGATTCCGTTGTTCAGGACTTGAGCTGGATGATATTGCGAAAGCTTACAGTCCCAACAGCGGTTCCACCTTGTGCAAGGCACCGCAGCCTTGGCAATGTGTCCTTAACTCTCTCAATACCGTTAGCGACTTGTTGTACATATCCACTGAACTCTTGACCAAGTGTCAACGGAGTGGCATCCTGGCATCTAATTTAGATGTGCATCGACTTTCTTATAAAGTCCACATACCTGAAGGTGCGTTCGTCCAATTTTGATAATGTGGTCAAAGGATTTAGCTTTCTCATCCAGAGCTTGATGCAGTTCAGTCAAGGCTGGAAGCAACGAGTTGCAGATTTCCGTGACGATGGCGACATGCATTACTGTGGGGAAGCTGGGCGAAATAAGGATAGAGGCTCTTTCCACTAAGAATTATGGAGTTCAAACTCACGAATCATTGCTGCTCTGACTTCTGTTGACATGATCATTAGGATGCACAGGCGATTTTGACCCAAGTTCTCCCCCAAGAATCTCAATCGCTCGGTTTGAGATAACCTGGTGATAGGAACGATATGGCCTTGAGGAAAAGCAATAGTATTGACAGGGTTCGGTAAAGTACCTCATTCGCGTTCATGTTGCTCTGGGTTCCGCTACCAGTTTGGAACACAACAAGGGGAAAGTGGTCGGCCAATTTTCCAGAAATTACCTGGATTACATGAGAAACGAAAAGTCAGGTCGGGCGAGATGATAGCTACCTCATCAGCTGCAGTTTGAATGGCCTGACCAATCTTAGGATCCATTCCATATTCGACATTGACAACAGAGGCTGCTTTCTTCAAAACACCAAAGGCTTGGATTAACGGTAAAGGGAGCCTCTCAGATTGTCCGCCTATGTCGAAGTTTTGAAGAGACCTGGATGCGCTCTGAGAGAACGATCAAATTTCAGATATCAGTCGCATTACCGTTGAGTCTGAGCACCCCAGTATTTGTCCGCAGGGACCTGAAGGTCACCGAAGGTATCTTTTTCTAAACGATAGTTATTTGAAGACTTGAATCAAGAAGTCAGTTGTGTAACATAAATATCTTGTCGATTTTGAACATACCATGGTCAATCTGGATGAAGAAAAGCTCCTGAATCCAGACGCCTTAGTTGGTCGAAAGGACCGTGAAATCTGGAAGTAATTAATATTGGGAGTCTATCACGTGAAAAAATGGTAACATATGACGGGGGATCTTACTGTGGGGCATAATCGTGCGACCATGGCGCTGGGGGTAGACACACCAATCAAGGAATGTCTGGAGAAGTGGCGAAAAGTTGAACGGAGCTCGTAACGAAACGACGCGACCCAAGGAGTGAGGACTCACCGAATATTGTGGGGTCGAACGGTGATCCCCGGGCCTTGTCACCCGATTTCCCCCGATTGAACAGAAATAATATGCGTTGTTGGCCATCACAACAGATGCAGTGACAGCTTGAAAAGTGTCGAAAACGAGTTGGAGAGATGGAACTTGAGGCGGACCAGGGTGGGACTAATGCAACAATGCAAACGATTGGGTCAAGTATTTGAATCTACCCGTTGTTGATATTGACAGCAGGTCGAAGGAGAGCCATAATGTGTATATCCGCAAACCACAGTTTATATATACAGCTTGGTTTTTTTCTTTTTTTTGCCTTTAGATGGAGTTTGTTTTTTTGAGATTTGTGGAGGAGAGACTCTGATCTTATCAGATAACCTAAACCTGGGGAACTTAACGCCGACCCGTTATCACGTGTAAAGGAGGCGCTCCGAGACGGTGAGGTCTTAAGCAACTCTTAAGTCCACCACCCTCGCATTTCTCTAGTCTCCTACATACCCGTAAATCCCATTCCCTGCTTATCATAATCCAGAATGGCCAGCGCTGCTGCACAAGTTATCCTCCATCCCACTGTCTCTCAGAGTTTAAAGTTCGGGGGAACCACCCTGGGTCGCGATAAAGTTAGAATTCCCCACAAATCAGCTTGAAGACTTACTCATCCGCTGTATAGACATACAGAGCCGTCCAGTACTTTGCACGGTTTTATGCCTGGTATCTTACTTCTAAAGGAGACAAAGTCGACGCTGCACGATGGGCAGCACTCAAAAGCCACTTGGGAACCGCCAGGAAACGTGCGAGCATTTCGTTATCCACTTGACTTGTTGCTAACGGACGGTTCATATATCACAGTCATGAGGCTAGGAAAGCCAGTAGAGCATCTTCAGGCGGCTCTCCGTGCTACATTCTCTACCGGACCTGTGGAAGAAACCATCACCACAATCGCACGGCAGATTGGGTACTTTGCGTACCTTACCTATGACGCCATTGTTTGGGTACGGATATGTTCACAAATCCATCATCCATGGGGTGCTCATTGTTCATGTTTTCATAGGCCAACTCGATAAAATTCATAACTTTGGAATCAGAAACAGCGAAGAGGTTCTCCAAGAGAGCATTCCAATTCTGGTTTGCGGGTATCGCGTTCAGCCTTATCCATGGTGTCCTAAAGGTAATATTTGAATGTCAATGTCAAGGAACTGGGTATTAAAATCAAAATTCTAGGCAGCACGTTTGGCCAAAGAAGCAAAATCCCTGCGTGAAAGTGCAGCATGGGGCGAGAAAAACCTTGCCACAGAGGCCACAAGGGAAACGAGA
Source organism: Psilocybe tampanensis (assembly GCA_019904355.1). Classification (NCBI taxonomy): domain Eukaryota; kingdom Fungi; phylum Basidiomycota; class Agaricomycetes; order Agaricales; family Agrocybaceae; genus Psilocybe; species Psilocybe tampanensis. Next base: position 107,205 of record JAHXRV010011883.1, on the reverse strand, counting down.
CTTAGCGCAGTAGAAACGTTCGTGAACGCTTTTGCTTGAATTGGTCGAGTATTGATCATTAGTATTTCAGTGCACGCAAAGCCAACCGTCGACAACTCCTCATTGACTTGCTGGATGTGTCGATACCCGCCACAGGCGCCGAATTACTTAATGTCAATGAGGGTACACTTGGCATTCTTGGGTAAGATGATCCTTTCAAACACACTTCCACCATGCTGATAGGTCATTCTCAGTTTGATTTCTTCTATTATTGGAGCCAAGTCTCAATGGCAAGCAGTTAATGGGACAAAGTAAAGTGTTGAAATGTTGACCCATTGAGAGGATATTTCATAAAACCAATCTCACTCCATGTCCTATACATACACATATCCTTCCTATTGCATGTTTGTAAATAATTGCCCTCAGTGGAATAAATAGGTTCGAGCGGATGCAGCACAACCATAGTGTCGACTTATCATGCTAGCTTGAAGCTTCTTGCCTCTGATTGCGTAGGCGTATGTATTCTCTCCGAACTTCTTCCATCGGCTCAGGTGCGGTGCTGGTTCAGAAATCAATCTTGGAACATGGATGAAAAAAGTGAATTACAATTGAACCATGCAATCTTGAACTTTCTGTAGTTGGTCTCTGCATTTCCAGGCTACGGAAACGGTTCGACCAGAAGCGCAAGCGGCGAATTCTGAGAAAAAATGACAACAAGTTGATTTCCAAGTCCAATTCGAGACATATATGCTTACCTCTAACGAAGATATCACACTCCTGAAGAGCATGCGCCTTCGTTGCCTTGAGTAACGTCTCTTCTTCTCTTCGGGATAATGAGTTCATGGTCAAGGACGTTGGGGAACTTTTCTAGTTGATATTTGGTCAGGAGGCGAGAAATAAATAAATGACAACCTTCAGTAAGCCCGCTTAACAAAATTACCTGACCCCAAAACGCCCAGCTCTTACGCTCACAAAGCCTGGTGGTTCACTCCCTTTTATCCCGACACCAAGACATGGCTCAGTTGATCAAAGTTCTCCGAAGCTCTCCTTCATTCATCCAGAGACGCTGTCTTGCAACTGCCTCTGCGTCATCTGTACCTTCAAGCAGCAAATTCTCACAGACTTTGGAAAATGGGCCAAGTTTGGATGACTTCATCTCTGGGGAAGCTCCTGAGCGTGTAGTTCTTGGGAATACTAAAGGGTAAACACATCTCTCTACTGTTTACCGGCCTTGCTCTTCTAAGAGGTTTGCATTCAGTCCACGACTTCCTTCATATCTCAAAACGTCAATACCATCCGGCGCCTCATTCAACAAAATCAAAAAGGACCTTCGCGGACTCAACTTGCATACCGTCTGCGAAGAAGCTCGATGCCCCAACATTGGTGATTGTTGGGGAGGAGACAAACGAGCTGATGGTCGAAACACGGCAACTGCCACTATCATGGTAGGCGGGTACACTCAGCAAGACATGTCACATACTCATTGATACCATTAGCTCATGGGTGATACCTGCACTCGAGGTTGCAGATTTTGCTCGGTAAAGACTTCCAAAGCACCCCTCCCATTAGACCCCCATGAACCAGAGAACACGGCGGAAGCTATCAGTCGATGGGGCTTGGGCTATATTGTTCTGACAAGTGTTGACAGAGACGGTATTAAATCCATTGATCCATGTAGAAACCCTCTTACCTCTTTTTGTAGACCTTGCCGACGGTGGAGCGCATCATTTCGCTGAAACAATACGGAAAATCAAACAGAAGTGAGCCACAAGTACTCGATGTCTACATTTCCACCTAACGTTAAGATAGAGCACCACACATCCTTGTCGAGGCTTTAACGGGAGATTTCGCGGGCTCATTGGAACATGTGTCACTGGTCGCAAAATCAGGGCTGGATGTCTATGCCCACAATGTCGAGACAGTGGAAGAATTGACTCCGTTTGTCCGTGACAGAAGGGCCACATTCCGACAGAGCTTGAAAGTCCTTGAGCACGCCAAAAAAGAAGGAGTACAGATCACAAAAACGAGTATTATGCTCGGGGTTGGAGAGACAAGTGATCAAGTTCTTGCGACTCTCAAGGGCGAGTGTTTGATTCCGATACAAAGTCATCAAAAGTTCGAATTTTGACATTTTTCGATCCAGAACTTCGGGCGGTCGATGTGGACGTAGTTACCTTCGGCCAATATATGCGCCCAACTAAGCGACACATGAAAGTCGACCGTTATGTCGAACCCGCTGAATTCGATAACTGGAAAAAGATGGCGGAGGACCTCGGATTCCTGTACGTCGCAAGTGGGCCTCTCGTGCGAAGCAGTTACAAGGTTAGTGGCTCATGGAGTCTGGATGGTGCTTGAAATCAACCGTTTTTGTTTAGGCTGGTGAATACTACATTGAAAATGTTCTTAGGCAAAAGAAGCTTGACCACCAACCTTCCACTCTTCCCTCTGAGACCGAAATCGGTCAGTTAACTCATGCTTGATCAAATCCAAAAGGTTATTAGACATGGTAGCAATTTTGCTCCATTATATTTCTGTACAACACCGGAATCTAGAAATATTACTATATCTCATTTGTAATGCCTATGTCGATCGCTATAGCAAAATAATAATCACCTTGCTCGTCAGGTCCAATCCGAGTCTCGATCTCTCGACGGATGTATTAATAGATGGCTACATATGTTATTATTTATTATTTTCCCGTTAAGTCCTTAACTTCAATCGGAGACTGAACGTAAGCAGATCTCGAACTTTATTCAGTGGACCAAATCAACAGAAAGTCCTCGTCACCTTCCTCCACACAAAAAGATGGTTAGTCCCTGTCATCCCGTTTGCCAATCTTTGGGTATTGAATACAATTTCTAGGATTCCTCCAAAGCCCCCGTCAAACTCGCTAAAGTCATCAAGGTCAACCCCCAACCATACTGAAATTATGACCCCACTAAATTTTCATCCACCACTTGCTCAGGTCTTGGGTCGCACAGGCTCCCGTGGAGGTGTTACTCAGGTCCGCGTCGAATTCATGGACGACACATCGCGGACGATCATTCGTAACGTGAAGGGTCCCGTGCGGGAGGAAGATATCCTTGCCCTTCTGGAGAGTGAACGTGAGGCCAGGTGAGTAGCCATTGAAGTTTACCATCTTCTGGATACTGATCTTAATCCACTTAGACGCCTTCGTTAAACGTATCATCCATCTTACGCTAGCTACGGTGTCGTTTTACTTCTCGTCTGCAATATATTGTACACTGCGCTTTCTCCCTCCTGCTGCTTTCCGATGGAAACCTAAGAATATCCAAAATCGATACATCTCTCAGTCTCCCAACGGCTGGTACCACAATTGCTACAATTTTTGTGTGTATGAAAAAACAGTGCAAAATGGCTTCATATCCGGACGTTTCCCATCGAATTGAATGTCACACATTATTTCCATAGCCAAACTTCTGGAGATATCGTATGAGTCTCTATTGAAATTCCTCAGAAACTTGAACTGAATTCAAGTTTCTCAACTGATCTATTCAGATCTGAATTGGGCTTGCCGTGACCGCCGTCCTCTCTGACTGACTAAATTTTCAGGTAGGCATCAGCACTCGAAACTAGGCGATTGCTTGTCAAGTAGCTGTATAACAGCACTCTCTATGTTTCGACGGGTCTCATTAGTCATCAAGTGCGCCAGGATACATGGACTTGATCTGTACGAAATCTGTTGATGTTATGGTCAATAATCTAGTCCAGCGCTTAGAGGGGAAATCAGGTGGTCACCTTTGTGTGCAAGTACTTTTCGCTATTGGAATACTGAATCCCATCCTGAAACTTAAGAGCCCAGCTTGGGCTATCATGATGCCATTATCGATACAGAATCTGAAGAGCACATTCGTTACTGAGTACAGTTTTATCAATGAGTTGTTCGCCCACCGTTCATCTGTTGCAAAAACCCGACCGCCACGCTCTTGGGCCATTATCCCCATCATTCCTTGCAGTCGTTCATTGCCTAAGGAATAATAAGAAGAGAAGCACCACAATAATCTGGGAACCTTACAGCCGACACCACCCACGATGAGGACTTCTTTGCTTCCAATGTGTGCCATAGCTCGCTCTGTGATCTCAACAAGCATAGAAAAAACTGTCTCTTGGAGAGAGAAACATAGATCAGCAGGAGTGATGATATTTACGTCTTCATCGGAATTAGGCTTTCCATCTGGACGGAAAGCTTTATCAAGAGTGTATGCTTCAATCGCTGTCAAGATTCCGGACAGGCTGACGTCCATTCCTTTCGTCGCATAGGGAAGCGAGACCAATCGTTTCCCGCTGAAATCTCATCACTGTATTGCCCCGTACAAGAACAGTAAAACTTACTTCTTCGCCTGTTGCTCGATGTTGAACCCGGGACTGGGGGAATTGCTCAAATTTAACACACGGGCAAATCGATCAAGACAGTTTCCAACGGCAATATCGAGGGTTTCACCAAAGATACGGTAGCATTGTCGGGAGTATGCAATGACCTGAGTGTTTCCACCAGATACGTATAAAACGACAGGATTTTTTGCACCGGTGATCTCCCTGCCCATCTCGATATCTGTTGAAGGATAATGGAAGTTAACAAAGTCAAAGGAAGAAATTTCCTGTGCTACACTCACGGCCTACACAATGGTTGACTGGAACGAGAGGCTTGGAATAGAGAAGTGAAAGCGTTCTCGCAACCAGAGCAACAGACTGCAAAGGAGCGCCCATGCCGGGACCTACAAAAATGGGTCAATAAAGAGGGTTACAAGTACATAAAAATTGACCTTTGGTGTAGCATATGCAGTCCAAATTATCAAGCTTGATCCCTGCATCTTTGAGACAATCGCTGATGACGCTAAATGCCCATTCCCGATGATGGAGGGCGGTATCCCGTGGCTGGAATCCTTCCCCAGGCGGAGTAATGTAGGTATGCCGCACATTAGACAAGACAGTGGACGAGCCGTCCGTTTCATGTCTAATGACACCTGCACCGAGTTTATTGGCAGATCCCTCAAGTCCAAGAGCCAATACAGGCCTCTCTGAAATCAGCGTCAAATCAGATGTGAGTATCCCAGTAAAAGTAAATTCCTCGTTGGACCTGGAATCTTGAGTGGGGAAGTGAGTGGAATGCGACTTGGCATTTGTTCAGTACTTGAAGATGAAGAACCACGGATTCGCTTTGCAGACAGGTTGGAAATACCAAGAAGTTGTACAGTTTGAACTGAAAGCTAGTCTTCAAGCATTAGTTCAGCGTGTTACACCCATCAGATAAGATAAGATAAGATAAGATTTCATCCTAAGCAACAAAACCTCTCCAACAGCTCCAATGTTTATGAAGGGATGATGCACTAAAAGTAGCAAGGAACCAGGCAACCGACAGCTCCAGTGGCTCGTCGGAAACCCATTTTTTATTGAGCGGTAGATTTCTACATTCGGTAAGGTAGACGAAAAAAGCGAGCTGGAATTTCTGCGCGACGATGATGGTTTGATGGCAAAAGCAGAGTGAGACAAGGCTATCGCCTCAGTCAACCTCGCTGTTGCCAAAAATAGATAGACGGATTTCAATAATGCCTTTTTCTAAGGCTCGATTCCGGTGAAGAGAATACTCTGCGCCTATGTTGGCAAACTGAGTATGGGATTTGAAATTTCGCGCAGAAAGACCCAACATTACATTGGCCTAAAGTAAAGTACCCTTTAATAACGATGAATTGCATATATTCTGGCAGAAGAGGGTCGTATCATCATGGTATCCTACAGTAGACGTATCATCAATAAACGGTATACGCAAAGGGTATGCTTAAGGTATAGGAGCAAAGAAAGGCAAGATATGAAGAAAGTTTAAGTTGCGGTTAGAAACTTGAAAGTTGAACGGGATAGCAATGAGCATCGGAAAGTAGTAAGCTACATAGTTAAGGTTAATAATAAAAATACAGAATCACAATGGAAGATGGGGGAAAAGAAAAGTGAATAGTTGTGTTGATCCAAGAGTTTATGTTCCACAAGTATGTTCAGGATCCAGGATCTTTGAGCTTTGATCAGACTACCTTTAGTTCTGTGAGTTGCGTTGGATAGAGTTTCGGTAGGAGAGCAAGGCAGAATAAATAAGTTCGTCGAAGCTGAGAAATTGTAATTGGACACAAGGCACAGTGATTTCTCCGGCATCGTATGCTAGCTTGATGGTTTCTGGAGGGCGGGAGTCTTGGGTTTTATCCTTGGTCAGTTTGGAATACATGAGCTTTATCTATCAAAGGAGTCAGCGTGTAGAAGGACTCCAAACATGTTAAGAAGAGTTTTTTTACATCGTCTGGAAGGGTGTTCCATTCTTGTATGGAGAGAGATTTCACCCGATTTACTTTATACTTCCCTAGATACCGGAACGTCCGTCCTTTGCTGTGATCCTTTGGAAGGCCAACAAATAGATTCCGAGTAGCTGACGTTTTGTAAGTATCTTTCTCTTTTCCCAGGCCGACGAAGATGAAACCATGTTGACCAGGCTGAGTAGGGCACCACGGATGATGGTTGAGAGTTGGGCATAAGTACGAAGAAGCAATGGATTTCTTGTCAACCCTATCGTTTGGAAGACTAAAAAGAATATCAGTAAGTGACCTGCGGAGAAGGAAGAAACCTACTATTTCATGAGGGATTGTACCTCATCTCCTAGAGCAACTTTCAAGAAATCGCGGTTAAATCGGTTTTTGGTCGGATCCACAGTGGGTACAGTGGAAGGTGGAAATTTATCCACGGTTTTCTGGCGTTCGGGAGGAAGTAGATTCAGAGCACCTGATACATGTTCCTCTGCAATGACAGTTTCGTCCTCCATTTGACTTTGAGAAGGAACTGGCCGTAAGGTTTCGACTGGAGGATTCATGTTTCTAATTTCTCGATTCAAAGGCTCGTTTATTGAGCCCATGGACAGTTTTCTGGGCGACTTTCGAGACTCGGAATATTGAGACAAGTTTGAAAGCGGGCGCAAGACACCAGGATGGCGTGCCTTAGATCGCAGTGCAATAGTTAGGTCAAACTCTGCTCAATGGTATTTTCTGATTCCAAAATAACTTACGATATCTTGGAGTTTGACGATAGAGGCCAATAACGCCTTTGCATTCTCCTCGGCCTTGTGTAGTCTGCTCTGTGTGGCAGATAGCTCGCCTTGCAGCCGCTCGTTATCCGCCTTGTGTTCTTCAACCGACAACGCCAGTGTTTCAACCTGGACGGGACAAACACATTAGTTGAAACAAGTGTGATCGACATAGAGCACAGATTGTACCTGGAGCTCCAAAGCAGCTACGGTCTATGGACAAAAGACTGTTACATTGATGTCATTACTTATTGAAAAGTTCAACGACCGACCTTGCGCGATAGATGATCAGGGTTACTAGGAACGACCTGGTCCTTTCTTGTTAACGAATTACGCATTTCCTCTTTTAGCTTTTCCATTTCCTGTAGGTGAGTGGTTGCGAGTCTATCGTTCTCCTCTGTCAACGCCTTGACCTGGTCCAAAGAGGTTGCAAGCTGTGGATGAAAGTGAGTCATGTCAACACAGAAATTATGATGGCCTGACCTCTTTCTGAAGTCTTTTGTATTCTTCTTTAGCCCTGAAGAGCCCAGCCTCCGCATCCTGTAATTCGTCCCGTCTAGTAGCATCGACCTCCTCTTCCGTGTGTTCCGTGTGCGAGACCTGCACAACAGGAATATGTTCTTCTATGATATGTTCAGGTTGACGCAAGTCCTTGATGCCGTTCCTCCGATGATTGAGGACCAGGCCACGATATAGCGCACACTAGAGCCTTCAATGTGTTGATCGATGTGTCGTCAAAGGAGTTGGAGCTCACCTCTTCCTTTACTTGAGCAAGTTCTTTCTTGAGTGTGATCACGTTCTCTGACGCGTCGGACCAGCGCTTAACAACATTGGACCAAAACACCTCGTCCATCCTAGGGCATCCGTAGTCGTGAAATAGAGAATGAAAGAGTTGTCGGTACGGTAACTGTTCAAGGACCCGGTAACATCGCCTGGGTATGAATCTACCCACCAGGGTCTTTCCGCAATGAGAAAATTAAGGTTCCTGAGTTCAACTTCCGTCACTCAGACTGTTCAACAGGCTCACGCATGACCGTGACCGTGTCTGGATTTTTTTTGCAAAAAGAGTTTCCCAATATCTCCCGATTTTTGTATCACGTCTATTGGTGGGATACGAATATTAAGATACGTAGTGGAGGGGATGATAGCACACATAATGAAAATACGCTATGACAGGGGGGAATCTAGGTAACGATCATAGACATTCATCAAAGCATGAAGGTCAGAGGGTTTTCGAGGTATCCCTTGAATGCTGTCAGCCATCTAGCCCCAACAGCACCGTCAACAGTTCGATGGTCAGAGCTCAAAGTGACTTTCATCGATTGAACGACTTTAAATCCACGCTCTTCCTCAGCGGATGGAACGAGTTTCGCTTCCGTTGCACCGACAGCCAAAATACAAGATTGAGGAGGGTTGATGATAGCAGTAAAGTGGTCAATGCCGAACATTCCCAAGTTCGAAATAGTGAAAGTTCCGCCCTAGACGCAAGATGATTAGCGTGTCAATCACGGACCAGAGAGGAAAATAAGCTTACCTGGTACTCTGCAGGTTGCAGTTTGCCGTCTCGGGCTTTCTTGGCAAGTGCCTTTGTTTCTGCGGAGATGGTTGCTAATCCCTTGGAACCAGCATCCTTCACTATGGGAGTTATCAAGCCATTCGGTGTCGCAACAGCCACGGATATGTCAGCCTTTTTGTATCTGAGAGAACAGGAATTGAATTGTCAGAAAACAAGGGTTATGAAGTGTTTGGACACGCACGTTCGGATAACCTCGCCTAACCAAGCGGAGTTTGCTTCGGGAACATCAGCCAATGCGCAAGCGACAGCTTTGACGATGAAATCGTTCACGCTGAGCTTCTGATCCTTTGCTGAGAGAGTTTTGTTGAAAACTTCGCGAAGCTTCAACACCTTTTCCATGTTGATATCTACAGTGAGATAATAATGAGGGACCTCTTGTTTCGATTGCGTTAGACGGGTGCCAATGGTGCGACGCATGTTGGAGACAGGCGTATCGACATAGTCGGAGGATGCTGCGGCCGTTGGGGCAGATGCGGGACTAGCAACAGTGTTGGCTACGGCTTGGGGTTTGTATTTTTCGACATCCTCACGGATGATACGGCCAGAAGGACCAGTTCCCTTGATCTTGGACAGAGGGATGCCTTGTTCAAGAGCAATTTTCTTTGCAATGGGAGACGCAAAAATTCGTTGACCAGACTGAAGCTCAGGCTTCGATTCCTGAGGAGCAGGGGCTTTGGAGGGCTCAGGAGCAGGTGTAGGAGAGGCTGTCTTGTCCTCCTTGGGTGGTTCAGCAGCTTTTGAGGCAGGCTGGGAAGCAGCGTTCTTGGCCACCTCGGCCGCACCGGTGAGGTCATCACCAACTTCACCAATGACACCAATAACGGAGCCAACAGGAACCCCCTTGCTTCCGTCATTTGCCTGGGGAGAGTCAATACTGAAGATTGCAAGAACAATCGAAACAACACAACTTACGATGATCTTGGCAAGAACACCATCATCCTGTGCTTCGACGTCAATGGTGGCCTTGTCGGTTTCCTGGGGGTGACATATGAGGGAAGAAAACAAATGGACAGCGAAAATAACAGACGATTTCGAGAAGGACGTCTCCTGCGGAGAAGGATTCGCCCTCTTTCTTTTTCCACGAAGCAATACCACCTTCGGTCATGGTCGGACTCATAGCTGGCATATTGAAAGCAGTGAGAGCGCGTCGACGCGCAGAGACATGGAAGCCTTGGAGAAAGTGAGGAATAATAGAGAGTTCAGAAGGAGAGAAACGGACCTCTTGAGAGAACGCGGGCCAGTGAGGAAGCCATGGAGAAGATGAGGGGGCGCAGAGTAGTTGGTTCGCGGACGAATTTTATGTGTTTCGACAGCAGTTTGTTGGGGGACGAGTACCTTCTCCATTTGGAAAGAGCCAAGCAAGTGCAAATAGATGTCGTTGAGTCGAGGACTCTGCGCCGTTTAGCCAATGCCATGTCCATCCTACTCCCTGGTCAGCCCTTGAATCTCCCTCAAAAGGGACCCACTCCTCTCCTTGGTCCCGGCGTCTACCAGCGCGATGGCGTCCTCCGCGCAAGTCTTCTAGGCACTCCCCGTTTCGACGCTTCTGTTCGTCTCCTCGTATCTTGCTTTCTCCGTCCGCTCTCATCTCTGTCCAGACCTTGACTATCTCTCGTGTTCAACCCCGTACCCCAATGCCAGGCTCTCTGGTCATTGGCTCCGTTACCCGCCTTTCACCTCTCCAAGCCCTCATTTCGATCACCGTCGTCGATGGTGTCCCCCTTCCGCCAGGAGAGGAATTCACAGGTGTTATCCGTAGTCAGGACGTTCGTGCAACAGAGAAAGACCGTGTCAAAATAGGCGATTCATTTCGAGGGGGCGACGTCGTCCGCAGCCAAGTGGTGAGTTCCATTCTGAGAGACATGCTCGGGTTTGGTCTTAAATGTCCCACTCAGATATCTCTGGGTGATGCACGCAGTTATTTTGTGACCACCGCACGCAATGATCTTGGGGTAATTTTTGCGACAAGCGAAGCTGGTAATTTGGGACCGTCAAGTTGCCATGCCCTTCTGTTTATTTACTTTGCTCGTAGGAGCGACATTGGAACCTGTCTCCTGGCAGGAAATGCGCTGTCCGAAAACTGGCAAGATCGAGAAAAGAAAATGTGCAAAGCCTTTAGATATGCCGTAGTAGTAGTACAGGACTGCCTTTTATCTTACTTTGAAATAAAACCAAAAAAATTTTTTGGAGTCTTTGACTTGGTCTTGAGTTTGTTTAATCCGTGCTTCCAAGTAAGTTGTCGCCCAAAACGGTAATGGTCTGATCAACAGGCGTGCAACTTTCTCCTCAACCACTACGACCATTGCTGCGAGACCACTGGAACAGTCTCGCAGCCACCTGGCTCTCAACATGACTGCTGTCCTGTCCCCCACCGACTTATTGCGCAAGGATCGACACATGTCTCTGGACGACAACAACATCGAGTTCGTGTTTCTTTCCCTCGCAGTCCTGAAATATCACATTAATACCTGGATTAGCTTCTCTTCGAACACGGATTGGCGCGAGAAGTACAATGAGGTCTCTAATTCTCATATCCTCCTCCCATCTGTAAATATTCATCCTCGCACTTGCGACTAGGTTCTCGATATGCTATCAGAAACCCGCGCCGAACTCGACGATTTCCATCAAGCAAGTAAGGAATTGGAAGCAGAGTTGGAAAGCGAGCTGCAGCGGACGGAAAAGGCTCAGCAGGAACTTCAGACCAAGGTATCTCGAGCAGAACATGAGCGCGATGAATGGAAGGTACGTGTTTTTGTCAAGAACGCAGATATCTCCCAAGCTTCATCGTATTGTTTACAGAGCAAATTCATGTCCCTGCAAACCACTCACAACACGACAACAACCTCTTTGCAAAAAGAATTGGACCAATTACGACAAGAACACCAAAAGACTAAGGTATATCTCAGAGAACTCGAAATGGGAAACGACGACTTGGAACGAAATGAGCGAGCGGTGTCCTCGAGTCTCGCAGACATGGAATCCAAATATTCCAAGGCCCTGGAGGAGAAGATCCTTCTTGAACACGAGCTCTTGGAAAAGGCGACCCTTGAGGAGGATACTCAGCGACTAAAGGACGAGCTGAGAGGTGATCCTTCTCATTCAACTTTTCCTGATTCGAACTTACACGACCTTTAGATGCCAATGTTGAAATTTCTATTCTCAGGGACCAAATCAAGACGATCAACTCTGAACGTAACTCAATATCTTCCCTGGAAAAAGTGGGAGAGTCCCAATTTTCCAATACTTCAGCAGAAGATCTGCTCCATACAGCTCCTCCTGCAAACATCAATATGACTGACTCTTTACCACGATCTGATCCCTCCCCTCCCAACACCATCACCACACCAAAAGCTTCATTATCACGTCCTCCAGTCCCTTCCCCTTTCATGTCTCGACTGTATACTCAAGATAAGCCCACCCCTTTGAGAAACACATCCAACATACTCCGCTCAACAACCCTTCCATCACTGTCTTCGTCATCTACATCAAGTCCCCGCACCATGATCAAACCTCCAACCTCCCGAGTTACCTCCACCAGTACTGTATCGTCAACGGGATCTGTTGCCAAGAACAAGGGTGTACAAATGGTTTCGGATATGCGCGCCAGAGTTCGTAACTTAGAACAAAAGATTCATACTCGTGTGCCCCGTTTGCGCATGACAAGTATTACTGGCCGCCAAAGCACTACCCCTAGCGTAGGACCCTTCTCCCCTGTTACACGTGCGAGCTCATCATCTTCCCCTGCCTCCAATACCTCGACGGCCAAGACAAGCCTGGAATCTCAGAGAAGAACTGCCGGATCCCGCCTTAGCAACGATAGTGGGTCTGATATTAATGGCTACTCGAAGAAAGATGCAGGCGACTCCTCAGGATGGGTTCTTATCATGGAAGATTCACCCTCGCCTCAAAAAGAGGCCAAACGACTCAAAGAGAAACGCAGAACTTCGGTTACCAATGCACCCACCGCCTTCCGTCCAACCGCATCTGCAATGGCACGTCCTACATCTCCATCTCTCAGTACTGGTCCTATGAATCCGATGGCCGCAAGCACAGGCTTGCGTCGACCTCAATCCAGGTTATCTGGGGGTGCCTCCTCTTCTGCTTCTTCTATCTCTCGTCCTCAGACACCTACATTTTTGCCTCTCCCGTCTAGCAGCCTGTATGCCCCTACATCCTCCATGAAGCGGTCGACTGGACCCAGCGCAATTACGCAACTCAAGCGTTCTTCGTTGGGAAAAGCTCCACCAGTCCCTCCCCTCCCTAAAGCACGTCCAGTCACAATGACTGGGTACCCTGAACGCAGCACAAGTCCCCTGTCTCCCAATGATCTGAAGCCCCTCCCAGTATTATCAGACCTGCATTCCAACGTTACCATCCGACCCAGTTCTAGAGTTCCGAACCCAACAGCTTCCCTTTCTAAAAGCCGAATCGGCAGACCAAGTGGAGGAGGGGTCACCGGTAGGAGGAGTGGAGGAGCCATAGACCTGAACAATGATGACCTCGACCTCAAAGATCTCCGACGAACGTGAAGACTCTCTTCTACTAATTACCATCTGATCTTGGATATCACCTTCCCCTTACACTCCTTCCACCCATTTTATCAGTAATTTTATCGCAACCTGCCAGTGCGAAGCACACTCCCTATACGTCCTTTATCTTTCAATCTATATAAATCGCTGTCCTTGTTTACTTTAATATGCGGACACTATATGTATGACCATTATACTTGAATGCACTATAAGTACTCCAAAAGAACAATGCTGTGAGGAATTAGAGAAAAAGTCTCACGGCAATAAATGACTTGTACAGACGGTCACGCACGTTCGGAGCAACCGCCCACCTTTATTGTGAACTAGAACAACATGTCGTCGACATCCCCACAGGCCGGTCCATCCTCAACGACAGAGCGATCTCTCAATCGTCAAGTAATTCTTGAAGAAGAGGAGTACACTGAGGCTCTGTCAAAGATTATTGCGAGGGATTTCTTTCCGTCATTGGTTCACCTTGATGCCACCAATGAATATCTGGATGCCTTGCAAACTCGCGACCCACATCTCATTGGTGCTTCTGTTCGTCGTCTGGAGGAACTAAACTTCACTCCCATATCATCTGCTAAAGGATGGGCTGGATCACAAACGCCTTCACGCACGCCGTACGGACTGGCAGGTGAAACCCCCTTACGCTCAGTGCGAGGAGAGCCACTCCAGAAACGGGCACGATACGACATAAACTTGAATCTGGACGAATTTCAAGCACGATATACCTCTGAGGATAACTCTAGCTTCACCGAGATCCTCGACGAAGAAAACCGAGTCCGGAAGGAGAAATGGGCCTGGGCTTGGAATGCTCAGAAGCGAGTGGAAAATCAGCAAACGAAGATGATAGAGAATAGAGAGAGGATGCTTATTGAACCACCGAAGGTGCCTGGCGTTCGGGAAAAGTTTACGATAGAGGCGCCAAAACCACTGGGTTTGTTGACCGAGGGCGGAGAAAAGGCAGAGGGAAGTGGTAGCGGACAGGAGAATGATAAAGCTCTAGTAATAAGTCAGGAGCAGGAACCTTCAGAAGATACACCGGTGGATGTGATGGCTCCCCAGAAGGATACACGGGCAGCTGGTGTGGACGGCTGGAAGTTCAAGGTATGATAGTACACATATTCAATGCTTCATTGGTTGACTAACACTCACATCGCAGGCTCGAAATTCCCTCATGTTCTCCCCTGATGCAGATGTTTCACCGTATCACCCTGCACCTGCTGACGCTCAGGAGAATAGAAAGACGGTCAACTATTCGAGCACACGACTACCAGAACAAGAACACGAGGCTGGAGATTCTAGGTCGCTGTCCGCACCCCCAAGTCCAACCAGGAGTAGGATTGACGCCGCCATCACAGGGACGCCTTGTAGGTTGCAACGCTATATCTATAACTGTCAACATCTCACCAAGTCTTTAGATCACCCGAGTGGCTCAAAGGAAGGAGGATTTAACCTGATCCCTAACGTACCATCTCCTACACCAGCAGAACTTGGCCCTGTGGCTCTCAAGCAACTTATGACATGGGGAACGCTCAATTCAACACCTAGAATTATCAACCAAACGGGCGATTTTGCTGATTTACGAACCCCATTCCACTTACCTGATATCTCTGCAAGAGAGGCGATCTCTCACAAGCTCTCTGACAATGCCTCCAAAAGCTTGCGTTTGAAAGCCGAAATGCTCAAATCTACCAGTCGTGGACCTCGCATTAGCCTCAAATCATCCCTATCAGGGAAAAAGGGAAACATGGCACCGCCGTCGTGGACACCGCGACGAGCAGAAGCTGCTGGTAATCTGACACCTGCTGCTCGACGATTACTCCATAGAACGACTCTTGGAACTGCTGCAAGTAGAAGGGCCGATGCCATGGAACGAGACGCCGGTTGGGACTCGGGAACAAAAGGGAAGGAAAGAGATCTTCGCTGGACACCAACACCAACATCAAACACACGACGTTGACTTTACGTATCAATATTATACAAAGTGGAAAGTGCAAGGCGGTACACAACATAGCTATTGATAATGATGAAAAACCCATAACCACAATCATGATTCTTCTGCCACCTTTCTACGTTTAGCGTCCGGTAGCGGTGGTGATTGCTCGTTTTCACGTTCTTTTCGGGTCTCTTTTACTGCTGCAGTGATAGAAACGGCTGGTTTTGCTTTTTTCTTGACTACAACACCCTTCAATCCCTTTTTGGGATCCTTCTTCGCTATTGGCAATTTGGGCTTCGCTGTGGAGGCTGACGTTGATTGACCTGAAATTGTAGGGGGTGGATTGATGGTGCTCGTCCGAGCTGCAACAGCTCTGTCCATGTGGTAAGAGAAAGTGTGAGGGTACGACGAACTTTATACGCACTCCTTAAAATTTCGAACTTCTTCGCCATCTTTTTCTTTTCGCTGACGTTCTTCTTCTTCTTGACGTTCTCTGATAGAGTCCAGGAACATGATCTCGTCTTCTTCAAGAGCACGAAATTGATTGGCTGAAAATGCAGTGGTGTGAGATTGGCTCGCCGAAACTAGAGAGTGTATGAACCTAGCTTCGTCTTTTCCTCCCATTCTTCTTGCTTTGCTATCTGTGGATGGACCATACAGAACTGAACACACCAAAGAAGAACGGAGAACTAACTCGGTTGGCAGCAAGTTTCTATGTGTTATGTCGAGACCAACAGCAGGACGTGAATACGACCTGAAAATAAGATGTTTGGAAGGTATACTTACTTCTGCAAGTGATCTACCGTCATAAACCTCTTCCTGTTGTTGTGGGGGAGGTTCCTGGCCAAGTCTGAGAAAATTGATGATTGTAACGAGCGAGAGATAGAATAGAACCAACCTAGCGTAAGCCGCCTTCCACTGTTCTTCACGACGTTGTTTTGCGGTGTCGACCTCGTCCTCAGTAATGAAGCGAGAGCCGACGATGCCCTCAGAGAGGGAGGGTATCAGAGATCCTTCCATTAATCTCGAATATTGAGGGTGATGGGGTGGTGGTTGGAGACAAAAGACGTGACCGCCGCCGAAAAGTGCTCCGACCTGTCTGTTCTTGGCAGATCAGGGTGGCCTCTCTTCTCCCTTCAATGTCCACATCCTCCCGCCAGAATCCCCCTTCCTTGCCCTCTACGACGAGTCTGCACAATGCCACCAGTCTCCGCACTTATCGAAGACCTCCTCCACCAATAACAAATGTAGTCACTTCTCCTCGTATGTCTATCCATCGAGTTCTTGAAATCATATCTCATACAATGTTTCATAGCATGGGCGCGCGACGAGCCCCCCTCTCCAAAGGAACACACCCCTTCCGACCCACACGATGGCCCATATCAACCCACAGCATCCCATGTCTCCGATGCGGCTTCCTTCCAGTCAAATCCCTCCGAAGGGACTTCAAGGTGGTGGACATTCACCCTCCCCCGCACTCGGCAAGAGGCGTTGAATCTTCTACCACCCCCTCCAAACATAAATAGGAAGAGCTTCAAGGAGATTTCGTTCTCTTGGATTCCAGCCTCCAGCACCCACCGAGAAGGCTCAAGCTTTCTACGAAAGGATAAGGAGAAAGAACAAACCAATGATCCGCCCAACGGCCATCTATCAGTTCCTATGCCTGCTAAGCCACCTGTTCCATTTACATTATCGCACACAAGTACACCTGGTTGGGATACACCATGGTCAGCCAGAGCTGCTGCCCAGGGCCCACCTCGGCCCAGCATGGCAGAATCCGACCACGAAGAAGAGGAGGAAGACCACCCAGATATAGATTCGAACAACAAAAACCTCTCGGGTTGGGCTTTACGCAAAAAACAGCTTCGGTCGTTTATTCTAATCAACACTTACGTCCCACTAGTCAGTGCCATGTTGTACCGTCTTGCAAGCCCCTCTGATACCTTCTACAGCTCTTCCGATTCATTAATATAACATTCACCACCTCTGCCCTTGGAATGGCTATCCAGATACGTAAGATTGAACTCGCACATCGCATAGCTGGAGCCCTTGGAAGTTCTCCGTAAGTCATCTTGGTTCAAATATCTGTATTTAGATCACTCATGTTGCGATGTCACAGAACGGTAGTGATCATCTTTGCACCTCTAACCTTGATTCATGTTATGGTGGCTATCTACGTGCGTTGATCTTTGTCTTATGTGTTTGACGAGCGGGATTCTAAATTCTTTATAGCTGGAGTATTTTGGTCGCCCGTTGGGTCTTTGGCGAACTTCTGCCAAATTGGCCCATACATTATCTGAAGTCCTATTTATATGCGCGTGGTCTGCTGCGCTCTCCCTTTGTTTCGACAACTTCTTCACATCCCTTATACCATGTGCCTCAGCGTCATCCACCTCGTGGTATAATCAATTGCCCAGGCCTCCGGACGAGATTCCTGAACTTGAGGGGAGCTTGGGTGATGCGCTTTGCGACCGCCAATTATCTCTAATATGTCTCGTCGGGGTTGGGCTCTTTGCATACTGTTCCAACCTCATCATCAGTCTCTATCGGGTCTTTGAGAAGGTCAAATATCATTCTCCACGTGCTATCAATCTACGACGGACATAACTGGCGTTGTCGTGAATGGTTTGCAATCCCCCTAGTATGTAAATTGTATTCTTAATCTATCCACTGCTTCATACCATCCGGGGATTAACATGTACTTTGTACTTATATTTTGTGTGTTTGTACATACTTCACTACTCCCAGTACTACAATATTTCCTACATGGTTTACTATAAAACATATCTATCTATCCTAGCCTATTTTCTATACTTTCTATCAGAAATCAATTTGGGTTCTGCAAAAATGACAATCGCTTTCCCACGACACTTTGTTCAAAGGCTACTACAATTCACCCAAAAATCTAGTTTTTTCATACTTTTCAGGCTACTGTGCTCTTATACCTGACAGATCACTTTGTGAACTCCACTCTCAGAACTCTGACTTCATATAATGGTCAGTCTCTGGTCAGTCGTCCTTACACCGCGAGGTCTTTCTCTTAAACACCAATACACAGCCCAAGGCCGAACGATCTCGCAAATCAAAGCATCACCCTTCTGCCAAACTCGGTGGAACTGCAGTCCTTCAGGATGACCTCCCGATTTTTGAATCTTTGAAGTCGGATGAAAAAATTACTGTGACTTCACAAACTCTTGATCCTCTACCAACACAACAGAGTAAAAGGGCGAAGCAAATTGAAAAGCGGGAGGCTTTCTTACAAAGTATAACCCCCTCGTGTCCTTTTAGAAAGCTTGCAACGCTGGCTGACCATGTTATTGTCCTCTATAGAGCTAGAGCCAAGCATCAGACAGTCTAAATCTCACGAACGTCGCCTCAAACGAAAGGCCAAAGAACAGCTCACTGGAGATCTTAATGACCTCCAATCCGCCCTTGAGTCACTTCAAGAAGAGGCTACAGGCCATGATGAACCTGCGGAACCAGCTGCGTCTCATGACGAACGAAAACCCAAACAGACTATGAAACCAGGTACCATTGGGAAAGGGCGTTCATCCACCCTTTCCAAAGCCCAAAGGAAGCGAGCATTGTCAGTTGTTTATTTTATGATCACTAATCCTACCCCACTTATCAATACGCCTCGCAGGGAACTTGAACGCCTACGGCACCCATTGATTCTCGCCACTTGTGAATATTCCTCAAACCCTTTCCAAACAATTAGAACACATGCGCAAAATACACTTCTAACACACACGCCTCAAAAATAACGTTGAAATTTGAATGATATGTTCCAAGAGGGATCTGTAAAACCGTGTAAACTACTTATGGTGACAAAAGTACTTTCATCCTAGCCCATGGTGGGTATAACAAGACATCGTCTAATCAAAGCGTATAAATATTGTTCCGGGGGTGATGTTGTGGTACAGATGCGATGAGTATGGAGCCAGAATACCATAAATGTTTTCAATCATCGTTCCCGCTCATACCGGCACTCCACACCGTGCTGCCACTGCTTCCAGCACTCTTTCTACCTCTTCTACTGGCCCGTGGTGCGATTTCGGTGAAACCACCGCTTGCGCCTTTTGCTATCTCCACGCTAAGATCACGTTCGCGAGCATCAAGGGCAGCCAAAGAATTCTCTGCCTCGGCGTGCTCAAGGGCCTCTTCAGTCAGACCTGAAGGCCCCCGGTTCAGTTGTCCCATAGAGGATGTGGATGACACGATGGAGGACGAGTCATTGTCAGCAGCTGTCTTTGATCCAAATAGTGAGAAGCGACGGTTACTCTTCGCAGTACTAGGCTTTGGTTCGGATGGCGCACTGAAAGACCGTTCGGCTATTGGGGGGGTTTGCGGTATCGCAGGGGACTGTGGTGCAGGTTGAATACCCATCAACTTCATAGTAGCGTGCAATCGTTCCCTTTCCTTTCTATCTTCTTCGTCTTCAAAGTTATCCAATTTCCGAGCTCCGGTCACAGGATTGGACCCTGGCTTCAAAGTCAAAGGTCGAAGACTCGGAGATGGCTCTGGCTTCTTCTCTCCGTTGAAAAGCGAGAATGACGTCCAGTCAAAGGATAGAGAACGTCGCTTGGCTTTCGGGTCAGGTCTCGATAACTTCGGCGGCGATGGATTTTTGATCTCAGACGTCGTGTTGGGTATGGAGCGCCCAAAATTGACGGATTGAGGTCGTTGCTTCGGTTGACCTTGACTAAAAGGTTGTTTCCAGGAATTTGCAGGGGGGACGGCAGTTGAGGGGGTTTGGGGCTCTTTGTCGTAATCGATTGCAAGTACATGCTCGAAGCCTTCTTGTGCAATAATGCGGTCAATGATTTTAGATGCATACAATGAAAGAGCCTTGTTGGCGTCCTTGAGAGACTTGACTTCTGTTCGAAGAGCATCGAGATCGGCGTTTGAAGAACTTGGATCCAATTCTGACGTCCTGGAACCATCCGAAGATTTCTTGGTTCGTTTTGTTCTTCCAGAAGGGTAGGAACGGTCGCGATCGTCCACAGAATTGCCTGCAAGGATGTCTTTGTTTTCTGCGCGTCCCAATTCTGCAGCCAGGTCCAGCCCAGGTCCGGTAATGGGAAGGTCAGCCAGTGACTCCCCGCGACCACCACGAGAAGAAGTTGTGCGCTTGCGCTCCGGTCTGTTAAAGCGAGACCCGCGGCCTGACTGGGGAGCTTCGGGGTCAGAAATATTTCCGGGCAACTCGGAATCCAAGGTTTCCAAGGGCTCTTCTTCGACGACATCCAGCGTACTTCGTCCCCGACTGCGCATACTACTGACATCATCGGCATCAGAGACTTCGTCGTCAGTGCTTGCTGTCCCTCCAACCTGTCGCAAGAGATCAAATTGGCCACTGAGAGTTTTCTCCCTCAGGAGAATCATATAACTTTCGTTTTCCTCCTGAAGTTCTTGATTGACCCTCTTTAGGTCCACCAATTGAGTTTGCATCAGGATCAGGGTACTCTGTAGAGAAGAGTACGAAGTCGAAAGAGTCGACAATTCAAGTTTAAGAGAAGTCATCTCGGCAGGTTCATTCTCGGGGTCGTTTAGATCTTGGTGGACCTTAGTCTCCTCAGATTGACGGGGAAGAGGAGATGAAGATTCTTCTTCGTATGATGGGTCATCCTCAGGCTCCGGCTCTGTGCAACTAACCAAAGAGTCGACGCGCTTGCGAGCCTGTGTGAGTGACTGAATGCGGGATTTTAAATGTTGTTCGTTATCATAAAAGGCTTGTCTTTCAGCCTCATATGTAGCTGTCTGTATGAAACATCAATAAGATTTCTTCGAGATTAAAGGTCATCTTCTCACTTGTTCGTTGTACCTCCGTTGCAAATCTCGTTTCTCCTTCTCCAATTCACGGACCTGGTCTCTCAATTTCTCTGAAATGTCGATACGCTGAGCCAGGTCCGCTTCCCATCGTGATTGTTCAGCATATAATTCGTTAAGCCTAGTTTCTGCACCAGACAGGGCCTGGGTCAGGTTGTTGTTCTCAGTCGTATAGCTGGAGATCAATTGGTCCTTCTCTTGGATTTGGACGAGAAGCTAGCAACGGCCCCTGGATCAATACTGAATGGCGAGAATGGCTAATCATCTACGCACCAGTTCTTTTTGATCAGTTTCCTGTTTGAGAGACGCCGAAAGTGCTTCGTGTGCTTCCCCATTCCCAACGACAGGGGTTGGAGAAGCACTCTTTGGGGTTGGGCGCCTTGAATTGGCGGAGTTGAGAGTAGAAAGACGGGGAGAGGCAGCTGAGCGTGCTGTGGCGCCACGGGCCAAAGTTGGGGAAATTGTGGGTGATGGTGAAGGGGGTATCCGTCGAGTGGAGGGAGGATTCGCTTTGGATGAAGTGGTCGCCATGTCGTATCAAAAATGATGGGGTCGTAAGTCGTAAGTATTGAAGTAAAAAGTCGTTATAATGTACGAATGGGAGAGCTGGGAGATAGAAGAGAAAGAGAAGAGATTTAGACTGGAGGAATGATGTAGTACAAACGTGTAATGTGTTTTAGGAACAAGTCATTGGACAAATGATTACCCCGCCTTTCTTGATCATGTACCTATCAGCCGACAAAGAACTAACCATCATCCATGGCCTCCGCTGAGCAGTTACTACTCGAGATTCCGTCTGAATCTCTCCAGAAGGTACATAACATCTACCCTGCCCACACAATCTCTCGTTATTTATCTCTGGAAGCAGCTACTCACACAGGTCCGGCAACAAAGTAGGAAACTTGTCAATGCATAATACGTGGCTTTTGATCTCATTTTTCAAACAAAGGCCAAAGCTTGACGGGTATACCCTCCCTTGATACATACCTTTCGACGGAATCAACGGAATCAGAGCCTAGAATTCCATCCTCAGATTCGCCTGGCAATGCTATCCGAATCCAAGGCCCCCCAGGCAGTGGAAAAACACATCTCCTCTATTTTCTTGTGGCAACATCTGTGTTACCTAGAACCTACCTTTCTTCCTACATTGGTGGTAGGAACAAAGTCGCTTTTGTCGTGGATCTTGATGGCCATTTCCAAGTAATGCGATTCCATGGGATTCTGGTTGACCGATTGAAGCGCAGTCTAGTGGAGGTTCTTTCGATTCCTGTCATCGTTGAACGATGTATGAAGTTAGTTCATGTCTTCCGTCCTTCATCGTCAGCGCATTTTGCTGCGACATTGGCACACCTGCATAGCTACCATACCCAACATTTTCCCGACCAAGAGCTTGGTATGATTGCCATCCATTCAATCGATGCCTTCTACTGGCCAGACCGCTTCAAAGCTGAACAACTTCAAACAAACCTCACGAAGACGACTTACTCTGAAACCATATCATCGATCCTAAAGGATCTTCGAATATCGTATGGTCTAACAACGGTCATGACCCTCTGGAAACATCCGATTATACAACCCAATCGACACAACCATCGTCCAGACCTGGGACATAATGCAGATCGCGACAGCCTTTCTCTGGCACCCGATTTCCCGGAAGCAACCCTGGTACTTGATTCGATATCAAGCGAAGAAGAGCGTTCTTGTGGCATAAAACTTCTCTGGCGTGGCCAAGCACATTCTCGACCTCAGACTTGTATTGTTTCTTGTGTTATCGACGATAAGGGTGTCGTAGTGCACTAGCAGCCTGACATTCTTGTCTGAACATGACCCAACTTGTCATAGCAAATTCAAATAAGTTGAACACTGAAATGTTATAAGCACTGTACACAGCATTCTACATAGCAAGAACATACAATATTGCAAACAATCGGGTATCTTAATGGACGGAGTCTAAGACAAGTGACACTGGTGTTAGTCTTCTGAACCAATTGTAATGCTAGGTTCCTCTTGCTCATTGGAGTCATCTAAACCAATGGCTATAAAACTACATAGAACCAAAAGGGCGCCAATGACGACTCCAGCCTGTGTTGGGCGTAAACGAATGAAGTCCCCAATAACGGCAAAAGGGATCGTTAGGCTCAGGCCAACCGTAACAACCAAAGGAGTGGTTTTGAGCATGGCGATTACATAGAGGTAATCACTTGATAATGTGATTGCCATCTAGCAGAGCTGAGTTAGCGAATAGGTATTTTTCTGCGAGAAATGATAAGACCGACATTAATTAACATCACAGCACAAGCATTGCTCGTGGGAGGCAATTCAAAGACTTCAATCCCAGTCAGGTGTAGAATGACCCCAAGGGGGAAGCATACGACGATATTAAAAAGCCCGACGAACCCAAAAAATAATTGCATGTCGATCCTAGATTCCGACTTGATGCGCACTTTGAGGAGGATAACATACATCGCATAAAATAGGGCCGATATGAGTGCGAGTATATCCCCAACTATGGCCCAGGACATTTGATTGGCAGCTTTGATAGCACTAGAATCCGACTTCGAGACGAGTAAAACACCTAGAAAACTGCTGACATTTTGACAAGGTGTCACATTTTATGGCGATAACGTTCTTACCTTGTCGCAACAGCGCCGAGCTTGATGAAGGTGAGGGTCTCTACGCGAAACATTCGTCCAATTCCAAGTGTAAAGAATCCTGGTAGGCCAACTGTTTAGAAAGGGTACAGAATTGAAATACCAAATCCACGAACCGCTCATGCTGGAAAGGACGGTGGCACTTGCAACACTTGTGTAGCCAAGTGATGCATTTACTGACCAGTTGGCAGCAAACCATAATAAGCAGAATGTGAAAGCGAGACTAGCTGTTTGGGTTTCATTTAAGGGGGGCAAGGAGTGCAGAGAATGGCTCTCAGACAAAAATCCAGGCTGTAAGCCAAAGAGGAACAAATTTTCGTGAACTGTCAACGTGTCAAGAGAGAAAATTTGCTTACCTCCGTAGGTTCCTCTATGGCCAACGGTTCATAGTCATCGATAGGCCTGTTTTGGGATAAATAAAACTATAAAGAAACAACATCAGGATTTACCTATCGATTGAGAGAGGCTTTCTGATGATGTCATGACCTCTTGAGCGCAGTCGTCTAACGAAGAATGGAACGAGATATAGAGCAAAGGCGCTCGTGTTCATATAGGTAACTCTAGAGTTGGGTATCGTTAACGTTGAAGAAAGGAACGAGAAGGAAAGAAGGGACAAACAAGAACGGCTTATCATAACCACCCTCGTATAGATCCTGGATAGAATCAGGATGGTCAGCAGTGACAGAGGTGCATTTGAGTGGTAGATGATAGTGACTTGAGTGATGAAGTTGGAAGATGTCCAAAGGACGACGACAATGAGAAGCAGTCCAATGCCAATGATGTACTGTTTGCGGGTTGCGGTCATGGGCTCGTGGGTGGAGTGGTGGGTCGGCTCATGGTGGCGAGGACGAGTGGGTTGGACAGAGTCCATCTGAGTGGAGAGACACGATAGGGACTAGAGATTCAGAAAGACTGGCATTAAATATTGAATTGGCTACCGAAGACGATGGCAGGATGATGGCGACATGCCTTGACCGCTTACATAACCCAATTTCGGACCGTGGGAACTGTCTTACCAGTCTCCTCCGAACATCATTTTTGCACCAACAACAGTGTTCGTTCGATTCCAGCCCGGAATTCTTTCTCTATGCTTGATATATCATAGTATCTTCCTATCTTGTCGCGGAAAGGTATGTCTCAATATGTCTCCAAATTTATGTATTGTATTCACCTGACATTTCACTAGATCTGCGTACAGGTCGTGTTGTTCCTTCCGGTTGGTTAGAAAGTGCCCCCGGTGTCCATGCTCCGGAGGTCTGTTCTTGTTCAGAAGCGACATCTGGAGGCGACCACTTCAAAATGCAGGCGCTTAACGCACCAATTGGTCTACAAGTCTGGCCGGAGCGCAAAACTCCCTACCAAATTCCTACTACCTGCTGTACCGACCAACTCGCTGAAGCCCTCGGACACATCGCGGACGAATTCGGTTCCAAATACACCTTTCCAGCATTCTCTAGCGTCGCTGGCCCCGCCAGAATTCGATCACGTCGTAGCCGCGCTAGACTCAAATCGACCGACCGAGAAGATCTTGCAATTGGTTAAGCAGTCTTCCCCTCTTCTGGAACTGTTCTCTCGTCCACAAAAAATCGGGACAATTGCCACAGAACTGGCACGATCCCAGAATCCTCGTCGATCCATACAAATTTTGAGCGTCGCTCACCTTCTTGGATATACTCTGTACGCCAGTGCATACGAGTCTGTCGCGTTCCATGTTGCTCAGCGAAGAAGATGGGATGTTGTGCTGGCTGTTGTCGGGGCTGCAAAAAATCATATCCCGCGCATCACCTTGAAGCTCCTTAATTGGCGTGCTCGAGCATTAATGGAAACGCAACGATATGTTACTCTTCGACGAATATTAGAAGAATTTCGGGCCGCTGGAATACCTCCAACACAAATGACATACCATATCATTCTGTCGGGATATATGCGCAACCATGACATGGAAGGTGCAAAGCGGTGGCTTCAGAAAATGCAAAAAGCTGGAATCCCCATCGATCCGACCACCCATACGTTGATCAATTCTTACCGCAATTTTAACGCCGATCCTCAAGTTCGTCAGAACGCTCTGGCTAGCTTACCCAGCCTTCCTCCAGCGACGCGCACGAATGTGGTGAACCATCTCATCAAATCAGCTTTGGATGAAGATAACTTGACAAACGCCCTTCAATATTTCTCCTTATTCCGAACGGGAAGCGTCGATGTGATCAATTCTATTTTTCTGTCTCGTTCAGGGATGGCTGAAAGGCCTGCCACATCAAGTTCGATGAATATAAAGCCAAATTCTGATACTTTCGCTGTTTGCATGAATTACTTCATCAAAAAGTCGAATCTAGAACTTGCTTTCAGGCTTGGAGCCGAACCATTCTCAGCGGGCATCCCACCGACCCCTGGCCTCGTCACATCATTCATCCACGCATATTTTCTGGACGGACGGGGTGACACTGCGGTAAACATGCTTCGTCAGTTGTGCTGCGCTTCCAATACCAAAGCCTCCTGGGATTTTCTGTTAAGCAGCACCCGGCCAACAGAGCAATGCCCTATTCTAAATCCTGACCAACTTTCGCTCACGACTCGGATTTGCAATGCCCTATTAAGAAGTGCACTCAATCGGCAAGGCCTTACCTCGGTACCACCAATCCTCAACATCATGCACGCCAATAATGTCGTTCCAAATGAAAGAACGATTGAGATACTGCTCTCGTTTTTGAACAAAATCAATGTACCCAATTCCCGGCCTCTCTTTCAACTCCTTCGCGCTCTCACCGTCAGATCTGAGGTTCAACCATCAATTCCCCAAATGCACTCAATCATTAGCCGCATTTTCCGGGATGAAAAGCATTCGGTGGTCCCTAGCGCGTGGTCTCGATGGGGATTCGCTGGAAAGAAAGCCCGCCTTCGTTTGCTTAATGAAAGCGAGCCTTTTGATCCCCTGAGCGGGATTCAGTTAGCAACACATCTTTCCTATAACACTGCCGCGAGACCATTTGTACACTCGCTATTCGACCGCGATGTGAAGACCGATGGTGCCATGATCTTCTTACGCATGCGTCGTCAATCCGTCCTGCACTCTGACATGGAGTCAGCCAAAGCCTTATTCCGAACCCTCACTGCCAGGGGATTTCGACCTAATGCATATCATGTCGGTGCACTTGTTGAAGGATACGCTCTTGCTGGAAATTTTAGTGCTGCAACCCAAATCATGAAAACTGCCAGCAGTTGGGGGATAGAGCCAAATGTCGTGATGTATACGTCCATCATCTCTGCACATGCTCGCCGTAGACAACTTGAATCTGCAACGAGGACCTTCGAAGAGATGGTTACATTGGGCATTTCGCCCGACGTCGCATCAATCGACGCTTTGATTAGTGCGTTTTATGGGAAAGGGAGATACAATGAAGCCCGCAAACTTCTCATGGAACTATGGGAGCACATTCAACCTTTCCCCAAGGCACTCGAAGACGCCAATTTCGATACTCTCGTTTCCCGGTTTCGCTGTTTGGGACCACCCAGCAAGAAAAACAAATATAAGAAGTGGCGTCGCATAGCTATGTACCAAGATATAAGAAGAATAATTCAAACGTATCGGTGGTACTTTGTGTCCCACCCCAAAACTCGACGAAAGAAAACCAAAACCACCAAATAGCACAATTCATCATTCATCGACAATGGTTTCAACATATCTACCTGCCTCGCCAATAGTGCAATGTATCATAGCCAATTTGTACACATTCATATTTGTCCTGCATCCTTTACAGTATATCATGGTATAGCAATAATTCTGAACAGTATGTAACACGTGTTATGAAAACTTGGCATCCAGCAGACGCAATGCGTCCTGTACGCCCGCGGCGTGCACTTGGCGCACTCTTCTACGACCACATTCCAGCAAAACTTCCTGCGGAACTAATCTGAGAGGGGGAGAGCTCCTTCCGTTCCTATGTCCATACCGATCCAGCGCTTGGGGCATTGCATCCATCCCTCTGACGGGATCGAGGTGAAGTTCAGGTACCGGAGAGACCACCAATTGAGGGCCCGAGCAATTGGATCGACTGCATACGACTTCCGCCAAAAGCGAAAGATCCGTGAATTGGACGTTAGGATGGGCCTTGAGTTTACGCCAGGCGTCATTAGTTGGCATCAGTTCAGCACTTTCGTCCGTGGGTGCGATGTTTCCAATAGACGATGAAGGACAATTTCCGCAGCACCCGCCCTCAGAACGAGAATTGCTCTGGCAAGAACATCCTTCATAGTCCTGGCGCATGGCGGCCTTTTTGCCTATCTCCACACAGAAAGCCTTGCCAAAAGCATCATCGCCACAAGCTAAGCAGTTTGATGGATCTCCTGAACACGTCGCATCCAAGTTTTGTGAGGCTTGTATTGGGAAGATCGAATTGGCCAAGGCGGCACCTGGCCGTCTACGAAGAGCGACGGGGGGCTGATACGGAGGTAGGTTGTCCAATATGGATTCTGGTCCACTTTCGCGGATATCCTTCATGTTTTCGCCAGCTGACATCGATGGAATGTTTCCAAAGTCATCGGATTTGTATTCGGTGGCACTGTCATCGGCTACTGCCATTTCTCGGCAGACACAGATGGTGTCCTCGCTGCAAAATCCACAACCAAACGACGCGAAAGGTGGCAAAGTAACCTCCATATCCTTTAGATCCGGCGCAATACTGTTGAACTGTTCGAAGGAGCCTTCAAGCGCAGAATGCGTCTCGTAAGAAATCGAAGAAAAGGGGGAGTCTGCTGTCCCAGTTGAATCCGCCGTGGAAGCAACCGAGAGAGAGAAGGAGAGGGAGGGGATAGACGGAACAGCAGAGAAGTTAGAATCAGGCTTATTGTGAGGTTTCTTGTCCAAAGGGGTATCCGTAGGGACAATAATGGGAGGACATTCATCCTTCCTACGCCTTTTCTTTTCAGGCCCCTCTTGGTAATTCGTTTCTCCTGGTGTTGATTCCGAATGAAGTTGTTGCATCTGCAGCAGTTTTGCTTGCAATGATAGGTTTTCTTGTCGCAGCTTATCATTATCTTCCTTGAGACGTTTTGCAATATTCTGCAATGCTACGTTCCTTTCTATTTCGCCCTGTTCGTACAACTGTATTCTGGCTTGCAAATCAGAGAGTTGAGATTGTTTGCGCTCCCGAAATGCCCGTTGGGCAGCCCTATTTGAATGAGGTAATTAGGAACAGCAACGACGATCCAAGAGGACGATATGTGTACCTGTTTTGTACACGCCGTCCTTTGGTATCCGCCTAATGAATGACGGTAAGTAATGCTAACAAGTTGTTGATGCTTTGAGACATTGACCTCGCTATCTGCCTTTGGAGTAGATGCAGTCTCCTTCTTCGGTTTTCTCCCTGGCTTTGGTTTTGGCTGGATGACCCATTCCTTCGATGCTGCGGGGTGATACCTGCTCAACGAAAGATCAAAGTTTAACGTGAGAACGTTATTTACCTGTTGCCCACAATGTTGAGGTGGATGACGAAGGGTTGGAAGCAGATGTGGACATTCTGCGGAAGAAATAACGCGAGAGAAGGGAGGGCAAAGTCAAATGTCGTGTAGGGCCTTTATCTGATAAGATTGTTGAACCTGACTCAGCCGTTCACATTGTCCTCGGGTTTATTCGGGTTAACCTTCAACCGTTCCAGTCATTGGTTTTTGATCCAGTAAAAAGGTAATTGAAGCATTCAAAGTAAATATGTACCAAGTGTGCAAACACAGGAAAGCCACATGAGAAAGACAACGACCAGATGCAAGGGCACCCATGAACACTTGAACCTTGAACTAATCTACAATAACTTCCTCGGTCTGTTCGATGATCTCGTCGATCCAAACTTCGATTTCCTCTTTTGCATCCTCCTTGAGCTGAGATTTTTGGGTGCGTGCATCCCCGAGCTCTTTTTTGCGCAAAAGTCGCCATGCGTTCCATTCGTCCACCAGACGTTTCCGCAATGCAGTCAGTTCTGCACTGACGTTACTCTCCTCAGCTGCATCCTCCTCGTCAAAGGTACGGCTATACTCCCGAAGGTTCTTCCGAATGTTCTTTTTCTGTTGAATGGACAACAATGTAGGGGGTCGTGGGCGCCAGATAAACTGCTTGAATCGGTCTTGAATTTGCTTGACCACTTCTTGGCCACGGAAATCCCAAATCGCGTAACCGTTCTCAAGCTAGGAAACCTGTGAACTCCTGGCTCTGCTGGGAAATGAAGTTGAATGGGCTTACTGTGTGAGTCCAAGCACTGGCACTGGTGGCAAGATATCTGCCACTTGGGTCCCATTCCACGTCTGTCACTCCATAATGATCTGCTACGCCCAACAGTTGGATGCCACTCCCCCAATCAGCCTGTCCTTCTTTCCGGTCGTCTGAATTGAAATCAAGGTCCCAGAACTCGAGTTCGGACTTGCTCGAAGAACCGACAGTTGCAAGTACAACGTGTCGACCACGGGGCGACCACCGAATCGCGTTACTTGTGCGTGATGGGAGCGTTCCTGTGTAGAAGGGAATGACTTAGAAAGTAGCGTCAATAACCCTTGGGGATTCACTTACGCAGAAGTCTGAAATCATTTTTGCCGTGGTCAAGCTGATAGAAACTAACATCGGTCTTGATTGTAACGCCAGGACCAGGATTACCAAGATTTGGATCGCTGCTGGATACAATCGCAAATCGTTCACCCCTTGGTTCCCAGGAGAAGTCCATCACTGTGTCTAGACACGCCAGGTATTCGCTGAGCAGTATCGAGAAGATGGAGATGATTCATACCTTTGAGTTCAACGACCTCAACTGGACAGTCCTTTTCTCTCATCCGGAAGATCTCTAAATTGCAGAAGATGGACTTCTTCGTCTTTGTATGCCGATCAACTTTGACACAAAGGAAGTCTCCTTGATTTTGCCAATACAATTTGCACTATGAATGACTGTCAGACATTGGAGGGATTGTCAATTCAGAGAAATATACCTCAGTAACATTGAACAGATTCTTTTGGCGCATTATTGAGCGGCTTGGGAAACCCATTAAAGTGACACGGGCGGGTTGATTGACAACTTCAGGCGTCCAATAGACCAGCATGTTCTCCCGAACTTTTTTGGTTGGTTTTGCACCAGGAACAGCGGCCACCATGATGTCCTCTTTGTCTTTGTCACCAATGGGACACCATTCGAAGTCGACAACGCCTTCAATTTTGAGGCTCTTTTTCCCTTGGAGATACATGCTGGGAAGTTCGTGTATACTGATCATTTGACCTGGGGTAAGGCGAGCGACATATTTATCATCGGGGCTCCACTTGAGAGCAGGCCATTGCATTTGCTTCTTCGCGGCGGGAGGATCGCCTTCGTTGTATGTAGAGAATGTGCGCAGGAGGTCACCAGATTTTATGTCCCAGACTGCAAGGTTGTTGCCTTCGTCGTCTGGGGAGAAGTATTGTGGTCCCTGTATTGCTCCTTCAGGGACGACGATCGGCTCATTTGACCATGTAACGAGATAATTTTCACAAGGAGAAAAGTCAATTAGTTTGACTAATGGGTGTGCAAATCGTTGCTGTGCTTTCCAAGAAGGACCACCCCATAGTCGAACACCCTGTCGGTGAAGTGTTGCGATATATGTTCCTAGAGGGGACCAAGCGACATAAAGGAAATCTTTCCAGTCCTAATTAACCGTTATTAGAGATTCTCAAAAGCACGGACATGAATTGATATTTACGGGCTTATATGCAATCTCGGATTGAGAAGGTTTGCCGTGCCAGTTGATCAAAACTTCGTCGCCCCGATAGGTGACATATTGGTCGCGTCCCTGGGGATCAGCAAGCCAAGCGCGTAGATGCTCCTAGGCTAGAGTAAATTCCATATATCATGGCAGTTCCATAGAATAAAAAGGGCGCACTCGTGGTGTGTATTCTTCAACTTTAGGCTCAACATAGGTTTCATCCATCTCGGCAAACCTCTCAATATCAGTAAACCTATTGACTTTGAAGACATGTTTGGCGTCGAAAGGATGATTATGAATGGTGGCCAGTGCAAGATTAGCATCGTCCACATTTCTGAATTCGACAAACATGTATCTTAAACCAAGCTCATTAGAAGGCGTTTCGGCAGAAATAATAATTCGCATGCTCACCCTTTGCTTTTACCAGACGTACTATCCCAAGGCATGAATATATCGTCATGTTTTACTGAGACTCCTTTTTTCGAGAACTCCTTGATTACTTTGTCCATGAGCTTCCCATGCTTAGTTTTGTCGATGACCGGCACGCCGTCTACGACCAGAATGTTGTCAAAACCAGCATCGTACTGAACTTGGTATCTGGAAACAGGATGAGTAAAATGCAATAAAATACTAGAGTTTGTTGATTTTACTTCTTTTCAATATCAGTATAGTCGATTCCATCATCGATTGGGTTGGTAGGTTCAGGCATTTTGAGAAACGTTCACAAGGTAAGCACTCTGTCTACATTTTTTTGGCAGCGAGATTGTCGGAGTTTGATTTGGTTTGCTTGGTGTTATTGTGTTTTAAGGCCAATAGCTTTTTATGTTACTCCACCCAAGACCCTCGACTTGGCCAGCACCGTTCAAACTTCAACGTTTCAACGCTCAACATCTACTCCTCGACTGATATCCATGCATTTTTAATGACATACCTTCTCCCTGACGATCTAAGAGCTTTTCGGTCTTGTTTCGGTCATTTTTTCTTCTTCATCGTGCAATCCGAGTTTCAATTACCTCTCGTGTTCACAGTCACCGGTTCACCAGTCACCTTTCAAAGGAACAATCATGATGAACAAGTCGAACACTCGTGTTTTTCAGAGTTTCCCCCTCACCACCCTGTTCCTCCCAATTTCAAAACTTTTTTTTTTTTGATTCGAATCTATCTGGCCGAACGGAATCGATGCATTCTCGCTAATAATAGAATAAATTCCCCCATCCATCCCATTCCCATGTGCATAAACGCCAAAACCAACATATCTGGAAACCTTGTGCTATGGGTTGTTCTATTTTAAACTGAGATTGAGGTCGCACTCCTGATTCTCGAGCTCAAATCTTCTCTGCCAACACGACGCACGTGTGTTTCTTTTTTACACATTGGCGTCTTTGGTGCGGGTTTAAAACCCTTCACCGGCTCGTTTGACTTGTCAGTCTACCCACCACCTCTCCATGGACGACCTTCCGAAAGAACAGCTGTCCAACGAAAAAAGGGGGGTTGAAGACGGTGCTGAACCAGTGGCTTCTTATGTCTCGCCTCAGAAGCTGCGCAAACAACAATTCAGCCCCTACTTCACGATCGCAGCAGCCGCGTTTGGTCTTATCAGCGATGGATGTAAGCTCAAACCATTCCGTTTTTTTCAATTCTGTGACACGCACCAACAGATCAGAACAACCTTATGACTATGGCCAATGTAATGGTTGTGACTGAGCTGGAGTTTCACATCTAACGATGAATATATCAGGTCATATTTAAGAAACTCTATCCGAAATCATATACTCCGGATGTTTCAACGCGAGTCTCTAATGCCCTCCTTGTCGGTAATAATTGCACTCAGTCTTGCCATTTCCATCGCTGAGGATACATGTACGACAGGCGCCATTATCGGTCAAGTCATCGTCGGTTTAATTTGTGATAGGATTGGGAGAAAGGTTGCTTTGGTCATGACCACGGCCCTAATTGTTCTGGGTGCAACTCTTGCAACCGCTGCACATGGAGCCGGAGGAAGTGCTGCTGGATTATTCTGGTTTTTGACATTCGCCAGGTAAGGCTGTTGAATTGCATTACAAGGTCAACTGGCATTAATCGCCTCACAGAGGTTTGACAGGCATAGTAAGTAAAGGACATTAGTCATTGGAACTCCTTACCAAAACATATCAGGGTGTCGGGGGCGAATATCCAGCCTCGTCTACGAGTGCCTCCGAGGCTGCCAACGAAATAATGATAGAAAATCGTGGTCCAGGTTCTGAGTCCCTGCCTATTTCTTTGTTCGCTGTACTCATATGACTCAACAGTTTTTATCATGGTTACTAATTTTGTTCTCAGTGTTCGTGCCAGTTTCCAAAAAAACATGAATGAATGATGAAACTCATCCTTCTTTTTGTCAGTTCGGCGGCCCACTTGCGGTTTCCGTTTTTCTGATAGTGTTGTCAGCTGCTGGGGAACAACACCTTCAGACAGTCTGGAGGGTTTGTTTTGGAATTGGAATAGCCCTGCCCCTCACCGTTTTCTATTTCCGTATCCGAATGCTAACATCGACACTGTACCAGAAAGGGGCCATCAAAAGTCGGGATATCTTCCATCCTTGGATGAAACATGCTTACGCTTTATTTCACTCCTTCAGGGAGGGTTCCGTATGGACTTGTGATTAGGAGGTATTGGAAATCACTCCTGGGCACTTGCGGAGCCTGGTATAATGGTCAACAATCCTAACGGGACGAGTGTACTTATTGTTGTTCGTGGACAGGTTTTTGTACGATTTTATCACCTTCCCCAATGGCGTATTTTCTGGGACGATCATCTCGAGCATTATCCACAACGGTGATATCAAGCGTACCGCAGAATTTCAACTCCTTCTGGGCGCCATTGCGTTGCCTGGTGTTTTTGTCGGTGCATTAATGTGCAATCCTATCGGACGTCGAAATACCGTAAGTGCAATTTAATCTATCAGAGCACCGTCGCTGATGTGAACAAAACCGTCAGATGATGATAGGGTTCAGCGGCTATCTGGTCTTTGGTGATCGGTTTTCTACAATTTTCAATCTAACACAGCGCTGATACTTCCTCACAAGGTCTAATCATCGGTCTTACATATGACAGAATCACAAAGATCATTCCACTCTTCGTCATATTGTGAGTTAGCGTTGGTTCATGCATCATCTAAGGCTTACCTTATTAGCTATGGCCTTATGCAATCTTTCGGAAACATGGTATCTCATCTTTTTATTAGCATTTTTTTGCAATATGATTTACTGACTGCCATCTAAAGGGACCTGGCGACATGCTTGGCCTAGTTAGCGCTGAGTGAGTCGTAAAATGTTCAATCTACCGCGGACAACCTGATTTTGATTCTTTTTGACCATTAGATCGTATCCAACTCCAATCAGGTGAGAATATCTGTCTCGCCGACTCACTCAGAAGTTTTTAACAAACCTGTTAGAGGGACATGTTACGGAATATCCGCGGCAGTGGGTAAAGCTGGCGCTGCAGTTGGAACGCAAGCCTTCACCCCCATCCAATTACATCTTGGCAAAAAGTGAGTTCGCGCAAATCACAGAACTCGATAGACTCTTAACTACACACATTGTGAAGATGGACATTCATCATTGCCGGTTTGTGGTTCTGCCTGATAATAAACAAACTGAACTCTGACGATTTTGGCGTAGCCATTTGTGGGACAACAGGGATCCTGGTCACATATTTCTTTGTGCCAGACATGACTGGTGTAGATCTTGCCGACGAAGACAAGAAGTTTATGGAATATTTGGCTGAAAATGGGTGGACAGGGTTAGTGGGAGATGATGACGATGCATCCAGTTTTGAAGACGAGAAAGGAAAGGAAATTTCTTGAATTTTACCGTTCCAATTTTCGAGTAGTCTATGTACCCGCCTCATTAGTGTGTTTGTCTGAATTCTTCGGTTGGTTTATTATTTCGGCAAGGCCACTTGTAGGAGCAGCAGGTTACAGCCAGGCCCTCTTGAGTTGTCTGAGGTCCCTGAATGCTTCAAATTTATGCTTGACCCAAAATGGTAGTATGTAAGTAGGATCGCTTATTTTTGTACGTAAGCATCCTCTCTGCAAGTTGAAGCTCACATTCACTTCAGCCCCGTTTTCCTTGCCTGCCCATGTCGAGCTCTCTTGTACGAAATCCTCAGGCTTCCGTGACACTATGCTGTCGAAAATGGCTTCTGCATAGATGCATGCACCTCTCTTCTGCTCAGGCATCGACTTCGGAACCCATACCTCTCACAGACTCCGAAAACGAGCCCGCCAGTCCAAGGTCCCAAAGACAGTCAAAGAAGGCAAAAAGTATCATAGAAGCACCTCGAAATCGTGTTTCCCTGCATTTGGAAAAAATCAGAGAAAATCCTTTCAAGTCAGAAGACATTGAAGCCCAAAGACCATCCGAAAAAGCAAGCCCTCTCTCGGAGACTTATGAAGAAGAATACCGGAGTGTCATTGAATCCTTGGACAGGGCATTCACTGTCAAACAGATGCACGATTTTCTCGCGACAAACAATATCCCTCTTCCACGTCGAAAAACGAAATTGAGTCTCGCTTCACAGATATTGGAGCAAAAATGGGGTTGGGAAACACTGGAAAGTTTCTTGCAGCGAAAAGTGGACTGGAGTCAGGTCGTGGAAGAGCGTGAGCTTTTATGAACTCCATTTTAATACTGACCTACTTAATGACAAGCCATGCAGAATTCCCTTTGGGTCAAGTAGAGGCGTTTCTTCTTATGGGGAAAGGTGAGTATCACTTATTGAATGAGGATTGATCTCACAAGCTGTAGATGGTACTGGGGCACTTCAACTGTCTAGGCGGTATCAATCGCAGGTCAACTTTATTCTTGACCCAATGTCAGTAAAAGTCACTGGGCTTATGGGTTCCGTCAAAAATATTGGGCTTTATCTTGAAAGTTTCAAAGCGGTTGGTCTGGAAGCTCTTTCCATCTGTTCTTGCTTGACAGTCTTGTGACAGGATATTGAGGTCGAGAACTTTTCTCTGCCTCCGGACACTGGTGCACAAGTAAACACTGGCATCATTTCACGTCTCTCAGGCGCTTATGTGAAAATGATCAACGATTCAGAGGTTCTTGTTCTTGTATCCTTGTTTATCTTAATCTCAAATAAGGATGGTCACAGGTCTCTATTTCATTCCTCAAGTCACTTCCTGATGCAGCAAATATTGCGAAACGATTAGTACTACAGGCAGCGACCAAGGTGTGGTCAGTCTTCTGATCCAAAGATTTAGCCTAAACAACCTTTCTAGGGCGTAGAGCAATGCATCCGTGCTGTTCATCTGCCACGACAATCTGAAGCTTTTGATACACCACAATACTCTTTGTTCCCCTTCTCCCCGGAGACATCATTACCTTGGCAGAAGTCTTCGACAACCACATTTCGTTATCGTCAAGTTGGGCAGAATTTTATGAAATCTTCTGTCGCCATTGCCTCGAATAGTTCCGAAAATTCAGAGGATTTTGGGAATGCTTTTTTGGCTGATAAGTATGTCAAGAACTTTCTATTCATTCTGCGGTCTGACTTTTTTGTAGCTCTCAATGTGACATAAAAGAACAGCTTTTGAGCCAAATGCCCGTCAACGAATTCTCCAATGGATCACTAACATTCACAGCTTCGTATGTTATCTTTTCATGCACCATCTGAATCCTTTTGACCTGACATTGATAGTTCTGGGCAAGTTCTATTCACCTCATCTTCAAATCAACAGTCTACGCTTTTACCACCTATCTCTGGTCAAGTTGGTCCAGATGCAATTTTCAGTTGGATTGAGGATAAACCCTCTCAGACTATGTTCCATCCCAGGTAATCGCCATCTCCCTGTTTTGAAACACTGAATAATTAATAACTCCCTTTTCATCAAGCGCTCCTCTGGAAATTTCCTCAGCACCAGCGCATCAAGTTCATAATACTCGGCGACTTCTATATCGAACATCGAATTTGAGGCAAGAACCTGACCCTGACGCTGTTACAAACCATCCTACTTTCCAGAAGACCATCGAACTCGAGATCCCGATTCCTGATACCACAACAGATGACTTCACAGCACTCGGACTCCTAGAGTGTGCTTCCTGTGTCAAATCTACGGAAAGATACTTGGACCTTATGATTCCCGATAGGTAAGTACCACCTGTGTTTTTATGTGTACGAGAGGGCTAAGCCCTTTCCATCAGACAAGCCGACATTCGAATATCTGCTTTGTACACGGAAAACATACCTTTCGATGCATGGCCAGAAGAATTGAAGAATGTTGAATTGCACCCAACTGAGTAAGTAGATTGAATCCCCTTGTCTTGTCCATATTCTCAGTAACTCTTAGGTCAGAGAATACGGAGGATAACATTCCTCTCATGATTAAATTGGACGATACGACTTATTTCCTCCACAATGATGATCACGTTCAGCACTCCTTCAAGACTATAACCCCAAAAGGCTCAAACTCGACGGCCTACAATGTAATGATGGAGAGTTCTATTGACCATGCAACTGGCAACCGACAAACAGTCTGCAAGGTGAATTCTTTGTGAGATGCCAAATTTGTTATTTCTGACATCCTAGATGAAGACAGTCTGCCAAGACTATGCCACATCTTCGGGGTGGAATGATTTCCTCAAGTCGTGGGGATGTTTATCTAGTCCTCGTTCCCAGAGGGCAACCCCAGATCCTTTTAAGCCAACCTCCTTTTTTTAATGAGGGTGGCTCCCCGCCCTCGATTGACAAAGTAATCTATCTAATACATAACGGAAATAAAACTCATAATCATGACCGCTTCTTGGAAGCCTTTTCCTTGCGTTTCTTCGCACGGACTTCTTTCTTCATCCGCGAATCTACCATGGTGTATCGACCTTTCACACCTTTTGGTCTACCTTTCACGCCCTTATGAGCGCCCTTCGCTACGACGAGTTTGACTTCTTTCTTTGCCTTCTTGGCCGCGGAAGCACCCTTGCGCATGAGTTTGTCGATTTGCTGGGCTTTCTCCTTTTCTGACATGTCAGCAGTGGCATTAACACCCTCAGCTTTCTTCATGGCCTTTTCGAGTCGCTGGGCAGCCTTAAACTTTTTACGAGCTTTTGCTTCTGCCACCTTCTTGATAGGTCTTGCATCGAGTGCCCGCTGTCTGGCCCTCAGAGCAGCCATGGCTTCCTTCGTGACTGGAATGTTGAGCTTGTAATTTTTAGCTTCGTCGTCGAGGAACCATGATGGTAGATCCTCTTTTGAGTTGAGAGAGTACCGATTAAAGCCCTCGTTGATGAGCTGTGTTTTCGTCTTTTCCCGGTTGACAAGTTGTTGCGCCAGCATCACAGCTTCTGGTGTGTTCAAGCCGTATTCTGGATTGGAGATGGTTTGTGCCGATGAGAATTATCCTCAAAAAAAAGGAA
The DNA here is from genome assembly GCA_019904355.1 of Psilocybe tampanensis. NCBI lineage: Eukaryota > Fungi > Basidiomycota > Agaricomycetes > Agaricales > Agrocybaceae > Psilocybe > Psilocybe tampanensis. Next base: position 68,523 of record JAHXRV010011883.1, on the reverse strand, counting down.
TCGAAGTACCCACTTTGGAGATTAGCCTTAGCTTTCATGTCTTCGTCATCGTCTTCCGCGTCCCAGAGATCCGTGTCATCTTGGTCTTGAGGCACAACCTCGAAATCGTCACCCGTGTCCTCATCACTTGGGTGAACCTGATCTTCATCTGATGATTCATCCTCATCTTTATCTTCTTCAAGGTCGAGATCCGAATCGGCAGAGTCACCAAGCTTGTCAAGACCCTCGATCCCGTTGAAAACGTCTTGCGAGAACCACATGCGTGAAGCCGCGTTCGTTGCAGGTTTTGCCTGTGGAAGATCGGGCTGAGACACAAGTCGCTGGCGCTTGGTTCCTTTCGTGTTGGTCACGCTTTCTGTGCGGTCGCGTTTGCGCCCTTTAGCGATGACTTTAGCCGTCTGCTCATCGTCAGATTCGTCAGAAGAATCCATTGAATCACTGCCTCCATCATCGAGTTTGGCGGCTTGGACTTTGTCCCATCCGCCCTCCTCTGCATCGTCATCAGAGTCATTTTCTTCTCCGCTGCCTTCAGCTTTGATACCACCCCATTCCTCGCGTTCGGCATTTTTTCTTCTGGCCTCTTTGACTTTGAACTTGGCATCGCGCTCTCTGAGACGTCCTTGGTAGGTTTCGTATAGACCATCGAGCTCAGCCTCCAGACCAGACAACTTTTTCTCTCTTTCCTCCTCCGAGTCAAGAACTTCATCCTCATCCTCCTCATCATCCCCCGCCTCCTCGTCGCTGCTTTCCATAATAGCGTCACCATTATCATCCATTACCAATGTTGTCGCGTTGCGATTCCGACGCGCACCGACTCCCGTCGCCGTCAGATCAAAGACGTCGTCCTGGCCGCCGATGCTGAGAGAGGCATCTGTCTGTTCCAGACCGATGTCCAAAGGAGCCGTCATCTGCAGCTGCATGCGTTGTATTGTCCGTGTTTTGATCTCATTCGCGCGGCGTCGTTCCCTTTTGGCACGGGCCGCAGCTTCTGCATTCAGTCTCGCGAGCTGTAGGACATAGATTCAGCACGGGGAAAGATAACTAAATATAATCATCAACATACCTCCTCTGATATTTCTTGTTCTTCATCGACAACCTCGACATTTTCCGCATCTTCAGTGGCGTCCTCCACATTTTTGGTTTTGTTCTCCAAACCAAGCTATAGATTGAAAAGTTAGCCAGGGGAACGTGAAGGAGGGAGAGGACTTCTCGAACCTCCTCTCGAATGGCCAACCGCCATTTGATCAATGCTTTGAAGTCTCCCTTCCCCAACACCTTCAAATCATCACAATTTGCCTTGACGTCTCCAGTCGTGATATCAAGCTTCAGCCACCTGAAGAAAAGCATGTTAACACAGTGACGGTCAAAGAAATAATCACGAAATACTCTTTTTCTTCGTCTGTGGTGAAAGTGATTTTGTTTGCACTACCAAGTGCCGCAATGGGGTCACTCCCAAGAACAAATGTGGAGGCAGGAATGGCCTTGAACAAGGTATAATCACCATCAGCGTAACCATCACGGTGGCGCCTCTTTTTTTCTGGGTGAAAGACGTTGGACTCGGCGTTTCCAGCAGAGATCTCTCCAGCCGCTATGCTGCTCGATAGATCTTTGAAGACGTGTTTAGGGTCAAGGAATTTAGGGTCGATGTGTTTTGGAGCGAGGAAGTCACGGCAGACGACGAAGATTTCGGCTGATACGTTTCTGGGATTCCACAATCAACATTTTAATACACGAATAAATATGTTAGTAGAATGACTCACCTGGAAGACGGAGGTTTTGTTGCTTCGACCTTACCGAATAATTGATTGAAGACCCAAATGAGGTTGTTGTAATCCACACTACGGAAGACCTTCGTAACGAATGTTCCACCTTTTGCCAAGAATTCGACTGCAAGCTTCAAACTCATTAACACGAGCTCTGACTGGCTGTAAGCATCCTGGATCCAGGCTGTTCCGACATTGGGAGCACCATCGTGTAAGACGACGTCGGCCTTCCAATCTTTGAGCTCTCCACGAAGAAGACTCCGACATTGTGGTGTAGTGATGTCAGCAGCAAAGGTGACCACTCGGGGAATGGGTCGTATAGGTACAAGATCGACACCTGGACAGAGGTCTTAGATTGACAGAAAAAGAAAGGTGGGGAAAGATGACGGACCGACGATTATGCTATTTGCGGGCATGTATTTACTCGCAACCTGTAACCAACCACCAGGGGCAGCACATAAATCGATGGTACATCTTGCGCCCTCTAGGATTTGATATTTTTTGTTTAGTTGGATGAGCTTGAACGCAGAACGAGCTCGATAGCCCTGCTCTCTGGAGAACGGATAGAAAGTTCAATGGGTAAAAAATTGGAACGTTCACAATAAGACTACATACTTTGCGAGTTTGTAGTACTTGTCTAGACGACCCTTTCCTGTCTTCTTCTCGTGACCCATGGTTTACAGAGTGAGGGGAGGGAAAGGGAAGGAGACGTTTTGCTTGACCGTCGACCGAGGATTCAGGAAATTATTGAACTCAATAATTCTTTTTGATTGATTCGCACGTGAGCGGGGCCATTATACATTGGAATTGCTTACGTAACAAGAATGATCACTCGTCGCTGCTCGTGAGGACGAATTACTTTGAGCTCTTCTATCTTTTTCGCACTAACAGGAAACAGCCCAAAGAAGATGGTGAGGTCTCTTACAATGTCCCTGTACGACGAATAAGTAGCTGAAACATGGGGGAATCTGATGCTGGTAGGCTTTGTTCAAGACGGGTGCTGTATTTGGTCAGCTCTGCCAGCCTCCTCTGTTCACTTTACAGGACTGATCGACATGTTAAACAGTTGGAATCGGAATGTTGACTGGTGCATTTGGCAGTGAGTCGACGAGAAAGCGGACAAACGAGGTTTGAAAACATGGACTGAATGTGAACTTGCAAGGCCACGGGCTCCGCAATCGTGAGGGGATAACGCCCTCGAATATCCATGCATGGGAAACGGCGTCATCATATGCAGTGAGTGGAAACGATACTTGGCGGACATTCCGGGAACAAGGTAACGAGGGCGGGGACAGATCTACAACGGACTTGGACTGATGGCGTTGTCGCTGCATCCGACGCTGGCGAAACATCGGTTTGCAGGACCTGCGATTATCTGCGGCGGAGCGATATTTTCTGGAAGCATATTGGGATTAGTGCTGGGTGGAGAAGGGTAAGCATGAGAAAGCTCTGCCGAATCGTTGGAGAACGTTGATGGGCAAACAGACTGAAGATGATGGGACCAGTGACGCCTCTGGGTGGAATGGCGATGATAGCAGGGTAAGCGCGAGTGCAGAGAATTGAAAAGACACTGACAGAAACGGGATACGTAGATACTTGAGCCTGTTGTTTTAATTTAAATTAAAATAAATTAACATTGACGCGTTCACGTGACTTACGCGTTCGTGTAAACTCCGCTGACATGAGGCCATCAACAGAGTGTTTTATAAAGAGGCCAGCGCTGCCCTTCTTCGCCGCCCGTCATGTCTTCCCTCGCCTTTTTCTCGTCCTCTGCCTCGTCCTTCCATCCTGCTCCCTATACTCCCGCTTCTTCATCTCGTCCGACTCCTCGTCCAAGCAGATCCTCAAACGACGTCCTCGCTGTCCCTCCTCAGGGCATGGACCCTCAGCCCACCGACCCAGATGTCCTTTTCATTCGTCCTCCCTTTGACAAGTTCCCCGACTCCCATCTCCATCCAGATGGTCTCACCTATTCTGTGATGGCAGAAAACCCAGAATGGTTTCTCGATGCCCTCGACTTCTTTGTCGGCCCCACCTATTCCCTCAAGTCGCCCATGCCTTATCCCCCCCATCTGGAACCCCCAAGAGGCTGGTGTCCTGCCAAAAAGAAGGATCTCAAAGACCGCGGCCCAGATGGCTGGCCAGAAGGAGAGGAACCCCGTCTCCGTTGTACTTTCTGCAGGCGCACTTACGCTGGTGTCAACGCAAAGAGCATGTGGAGAAGACACGTCTTTGAAAAGCACAAGATCCCCATGTCCAATCGCCGGGATACCAATACCGACCGTTCTCGAGGTCGTGGTTCCAACAGTATGTGTCGTTATTTTCTTCTTCTGTCTTCGCACAACTTACTGGCTCTCCAGAGGAAAACAGGAATCAGCCTGTATCGCGCCCGCGTGAAGACACCCATGATAGTCTTGTCACAATGGTGGTTGCCCCTCAAACGGCCCCGGAAGTCATGTCCCATAAATCTAGCCGTTTCCGCACAACAAAGCTCGTCAACGAAACCACAAAACGCCATCGCACTGAAATTAAGAAGAACCCAAAAGAGCACCATGCTCTTGCTTCTACATCTCAAATCTCTCGCGAGGACCATGATCCATCAGAATCTAGTGGATCCGAAAATGATTACGAACCTCCTGCACGCAATTTAACACCACCCCTCACCCCCCATGCCAATACGTCTTCTGATCCTGCGAACGTCGTCAGTTCTAATTCCGATGATGCTATCTCCGTTTCTCCTTCCTTAGCCCATCTACTCGTTCCCGAGTCACCGTATAATCCGTTGCAAACTCCTTCGTTCAGACATTCGCCCCCCAGCCTCCCCTCAGACCACCCATGGCGATTCCCCAGTCCAAGTCACCCCCTTCATTCAAGCACGCGCGATTTATCTTTGGCTATGGTTGCGCGACCCCTTGCCAGTCCCGTCAAGAAAGGGCTTTCACAAGCCAGTCCATCGATGACACTATCTACTACTATGCTTGCTCTCAATTCATCTCCTATCTCCAGCCCTGCGCCTTCATCGAAATGCAATGACGGCGAGCGATCTGCTCTGTCCGGACTATTGTTTCCGAGACCAACGAATATATCCCAATTTCTCAAATATCAATGCTCCTTTCCTCCAATCAGCTCCCCCAAACAGGATTCTCTCAATAAGCAACGCCTCCCTGTTAGCTCGCCTTTCAGGACGCCTTTCAAAACAGTTCACAAGAAGCAATCTTCTGAATACTCGGATCCTTTGTTTTCTGAAGACTCGCTAGCTACTCCATCCAAAGTCGCTCTAACGACTTCCGATAGTGACCCATTCTCTATCTATGATTCCTGGCTCCCTATCGATGATGGTGTGCACATATCTCCCGTTCGCTTCGCCAAGGCACCTTTACCACTGGAAGGCGAAAGCCCCGTCCTCCGAAGTGGGGCTCTACCTTCGATACCAGACTTAGAGATTGGGCTTTTGGAGCCCTTTTTTTCCAAAGAAGATATCCTGAGTCAACTGGATGCTGATTTGAATCTATTGTCCACGGACAAGATTCGCCCAGACGGAAAACGACGCGCTGTATCGACTAATGAAGACGACGTTCTGACCAAAGATAGCCCCCCTCTGAAGAAGAGGAGAAAGTCCCCAGACGGCAGCTCTGAAGCATAGCCTGCAATCCCCGCCCATCGATATTAAATCGCTTTCGTCATCTGCTATCTTATTGCTATGTCAATCATCATACTGTATATCTCTTTACTCTTTCCTTTTCTTGACAAATGTCGGTTTTCCTGTAGGAATCTTTATAAAGTATTCTTTCACACGTTCCGATATATCTTTCGCGTTTTTATCTTGTACATATAGGTTTTGAAGTTTGTTGACTGCATGTTAGTCGTGGATCGGACTATCTATGTAGTTATCTTGCAGGGTTATTTATGTTTTCGATGTAACATGTATGTATGTGTCGAGTCAACAAGAAAATGTTGGTTACGAGGGAGGTTATCTGGATTGTGTATATGGTTGTTGTGGTGGATGGCTCAAGCTGTGATGAATCCACATGCCCACGCCAAACAGTGATCATAACCGTTTCAACATCATTTCTTGTCACCAGCACCCTACTCTCCTTGGATTCCATTTTCTCTTTCTCTATCTTCCCTCTACGACACGGCCCCTCCCCCTTCATATATCCCCAAAGCCTACCTTACGAGTTCACGTAGCATAACATGCAGGCCATCAAATGTTCGACCTTCTTCATATGGCTAGGGCATGGCTGATTTCTAATTTCTCAGGTGTTGTTGTAGGAGATGGTGCAGTTGGGAAGGTCCGCCTTTTCTTCTCGATTCTCCTCTTTTCCTTGTCTTATCCACCCTCTAGACGTGTCTTCTCATCTCTTACACCACCAATGCTTTCCCCGTATGTTCTTCTCTCTTCAACGCTGCCCCCCAGTGCTGACACTTCCACCGCCAACAGGGAGAATATATACCAACTGGTCTGTCTTCCTCCATCACTCTCTCTGACTCGTCGTAAACTCTATCTCTAGTTTTCGACAACTACTCTGCGAATGTAATGGTCGATGGCAAGACGATTTCCCTCGGCTTATGGGATACAGCTGGACAGGAAGATTATGACCGTCTCCGCCCTCTATCATACCCCCAGACCGACGTTTTCTTGATCTGTTTTTCCCTCGTCAGCCCTCCCAGCTACGAGAACGTGAGGACAAAGGTGCGTTTTTGATTAGTTTGGATGCTTGGTGCAGTGATCGACTCATTATCTGTAGTGGTATCCCGAAATATCGCATCATGCGCCTTCTACCTCCATTGTTCTGGTAGGCACGAAGCTCGACTTGCGTGAAGATCCGGCTACTATTGAGAAGCTACGAGACCGGTAAGTAATCAAGCCCCTGCACCAAGCAATGCCAACGAAACTCATGCTTTACATGTGTTAGTCGCATGGCGCCTATACAGTATTCTCAGGGTGTAGCAATGTGCAAAGACATCAAGGCTGTTAAGTACCTCGAATGTTCGGCGCTCACTCAGAAAGGACTGAAGACCGTATTCGATGAGGCAATTCGGGCAGTTTGTGAGTACTCGCCTCCTAACTTGGAAATAGGAATAAGGACAAACAGGCTAATCACGATGTCTTTAGTGAACCCTCCTCCTCAAGTCAAGAAGGGTAACAAGAAAACGTCATGCATTATTGTATGAAGCATCACATCGAAACTGCCCTCTGTCCAGGAGAATTAGGATATTTTCTTCCTTCTTATCATATCACGCCATTTATGTTTCTGCTCAGCCTTTTACGACTTTGTACTCATGTTTTTTTTTTTTCTGATTCTGGATCCTTCCTTCAATAACCTGGATGCTAAAGTTCCACTTGCTCTACGTCTACTAGGTCAATTTCTTTTCTTTATCATTGAATTAGATTCTTGAACCATAACTGCGTGCTGAAGCAGGTTTTCCTAAAGAATACCTTTTGTATGGAGAGAGAAAGGGGGGTCACATCAACTGAGTGTGACCTCGACTCCTTTGCCCTTGCCTACATACATACATACCACGCTCAAACTCACTAATTGATATAATATCTTGTGCGCCCATCGTCTTCTTTTCCCGCCAGAGGATTCCAAAACAGTGGTGCGTGGAATTCGTGTGCGGAGAGAGTGTGAGAAATGTAGTCATCTGAGCATCAGGAACAAGTGATGGATGCCCACCGACTTATGTTCAGGAATAAAACATCCGCCACGATTTGAATTTGTTATTGATCCTCTTCAGGTCCCCTCTCCTTCCAAGTTCACACCTGGGCCTGTACAGACCTTTACGGCCTTTGTATTGCTCTCCAGTGGTGACTTGCCCTCACCCACATCCTCCCGTCATACGGTTTGATTTGACAGCAGGGTATGCCTAGTCAATCGTCGTTGTGCTAGGATAGTGGACGGTCTGTACCAGCAAACAACTACCCCTCTTCCGACACCTGGACACAGAGATTATGTCTATCAACAGGAGGAATCGAGCGCCCCAAGGCCCTCGACATATTTCTGTGGCCTCGCTGGACACCAATGCCTCTGGGATTGCTGAGAGTACAATCAGCCTTGGTCTATCTAGGTTCCCGGAACCCCCTTCCTCTATCCCGTCTACCCCTTTGGGCACCAACTTCGAAACCTACTCGCCTAGTAGACCTAACCACCAGTCTCCCATATCCCCCGTGCGCAGAGCACCCCCACCACCACCCTCCCCTCGTTTAGTTAACCAGAGTCCTTCGTTACCACCCCAATCACAAACCCAGCTGCCGTCTCAGGCGTCATCTCAGCAACCCCCTAGACCACATCCATCCTCATCCAACACAACAAGCCGTGATTGGCAAGACGCCGCGTCTAGCATCGGTGTTGATGCCGATGAAGACCGTCTGTTGCCCACCTCCTTTATTACCTCATTACTTCAAGAGAACAAGGAACTTCGGAAGAACAAACGAAATTCGTATGCTAGCGATGCCTTCAGTGGCATCTCAGAAATGACATACCCCCCTCTCATGAAGCAGTCCGACCACGACAGTATAGCCTCTGGCCGTTACGTGTCTGGCAGACCGTTGGCTCCCCACAGACATCATGATATCAAATCACCACCACCGCCGCCGAGTTCCTTCCCGCAGTCAACAAAGTCATCAAAGCGCAATTCCGACGGCTCGGAGACCCTTCATTCCCTACAAAACTTTCCATCAGCTAAGACTGCCGTCAGTAGCAGTGGTCAACCGAACAACCAAGCGCCCTCATACAATTCCAGTCAAATCTCGGCAGGTAGCATGGGAAGCATGGACAAGGGGTATCAGAGAAAGTTGTCGACGACCTATGAAACCGGAGATGAGTTGGCGGAATACAAGGCCCTCAACAATGTCTATGGTCCTACTCCACCTTCGACAGCTGGTTTGCACAGCCGTTTTCCAAAAGATCATGCTCGCCGTAATTCAATGCAATCGACGAAAAGTGCTTCTCCGTCGTTCATTTCGCGAATATCTGGCATCTCCTTGCGACGCGTCTTTCCTTGGAGGAAGGTCAAACCTCTGCCCCCTGTTCCCCTGATTCCTAATATTCCTGTGGCCATTCAGAATGCTCATCGAAAAGAAGAAGAATCCACTCCTCTGCCAGAGCTGGTTAACCGTGCCGGTGCACTTCGCGACATGCTGGACAAGGGATATCGTCCTTACGACAGCCTCTACTCTGATAATAACAACCCTTATCAGGCGGTTCCCGATCCTACGACCATGCCTCATGTTGCAGACCCAGGGAGATCTCAACATCCTGGTGCATCGTCTGACGTTGTCACTTTCTATTCGTTCCCTCATGGGAACCATGCGACTGCAGATCATACCAAACAACGACCAGGAGTTAAATCCCTTTTCTCAACACGGAGGAGACGGATGTGCTTCTTCTCTGTCATAGTGGTCGCTGTATTGGCCGCTGTAGGGGCAGGTGTTGGGATTTCGATAGCAAATAAGAAGAGTTCTCCCAAATGTTCAGGTAACCTTGTTGGAGCTGGATGTACTCTTGGTAAGTGTTTCGTGCAACCATCTGCTATCCATACCTGATCGCAATTTCAGACGCAACGTGTATTTGTACTGCAACCATTGGATGTAACGGCCTGGCTAAAGCCCTCATCGACTTGATTCCCACTGTCAACAAACAATTCCAGACCAATTTTACTTCAGCCACTGCTTATACTGATGTCTGGATGGTGCAGGGTTCAACAAACACTAACTGTGTGTCCCAGGCCCTTTTGGTCGACGTTGGGATTGGGATAGACCAGGAAAAGAATCCAAATCGCACTGAATGGGCCCAAGCTGCATTGATGTGGAATGCGTTGCAGACACAAGATATGGATGCTGCTCAACAGATGTCCCAATTTGTCAAGTCACGTCCATGGTCAAAAATCTCTGCTGAAGATGGTCCTATCAGCACTGCAGGAAGCACGTTTTCGACAACTATATCTGGCTACAGCTTCGATTTCGCTGCACAGACGGTTACAGAGCCTCCAGCCTCATTTAAAACCTTGGGCCAGCCAACTAATGTTCAGATTTCGAGGACAAGTCCGAATGCTCAGCTGGCATTGGACCGGATGTATTCATTTGCTCAAGGTATGTATTTTCGAGCTCGATCGACGCATTTTCTTACGCCAAATTACCGCCTAGCCTCCTCGCTACAGCAACAGAATGCACTGAAGAAATATTGGGCGTCCGTTCTGCTCCAACGCCCTGCTGACCTTTTAACGTTCAAAACGGCGCTCAGTGTTTCGCCCATTCTATTACCGTTCAATGCATCATCACCATCAATACGCAACTTGTACACTTCATCTCCTACATCCCCTTTTCCACCGCCGATTGCTTGTTTCCCAGGTCTCACCAATGCTGCTCTCCAACAGATCAATTCCCTCGAAACTAACGTGTTTGCCTTGCCGAATGCAACAAGTGCGACTACGTTTAATCCCTCGTGTTATCGTGATCGTCCCATTTATGGCGTCTTGGATGTCCTGCGGCTCCGGCTACCGTTTTTAGATTCGCGGACGGGAGTGGTTAGACAAGCTGCGGTGCTAACTCGGGATGCAACTCCAAGAGCAGTTGTGTACAATGGAGAACTCTTAAGCACAATGGTCAATGGCTCAGGTGTATCCACTCCATTTACTGTTTCTCAGTTGGACCCGCGTCAATATGGTACCCTGAGTTTTTCCGACCATGTCATCCTACAGTATCTTTCATCGATGAAAGATATCAATGTGGCAAATGCCCTCGTCAAATTCGTTCTTGGTATAGCGACCAAGGTTGCAGTCCCACCTGATAGCATGTCCCTTCTTTATCAATCATTGGGATCCATTCCAGCGCTAGAAGTTGCTGTGTTTGGCGATGTGCCGCCATCCGATCTTACTTACACGGTCGCACCCTTCCTCAACCCCTCCGGCTCGTTCTTCTTCGGCTCTGATGATGCGTCGGCTCTAAGAGCATGGTCCATTAATAACACCGGTGGCTCCATGATTGTTTGGACCCAGAATACAACCTCTCCGCTTATCGTTCGGGATAAGTCGCTAGACCCACAGGACAACGTCTCCCTCACCTTCAAAGCTATTACAGCTGCTATTCTGCGGCATGCAACAGAGATCACACTGGATAATATCACCACTACATTCCAAGGAACAGGAAACTTTTCTCCAACATGATTCCGTCTTCCAGGCTACATTTTCTATTGCTTTTTATTATTCATTATTCGTTATATGCTCTGCGTTCTCCGGAATTATTAACATGCATCTATTATATGTACATACTCAAAGTGATTTGCTCTTGAAATGACCTGAGGTAACTGCTAAATGCGTCCAGAGTAAGAGCGAGAGAATGATTGAGCACGTGAAGGGAGTTCACCAAATCCGCTCTCTGTGTCTCAAGGCGCCCACTTGACTAGCGAGTTGACAGAATGATCCCACCTTCTGTTTCTAAGAAGCCCTAATTGTCTTCAATATCGTTTTTGCCCGGTACATTCAACCCCTCCTGCAGAACGAACATGCCCAAGGTCCCCCAGCAGTCCGTCAATGCCGCTCGGTCTGGGGCGAACCCCCTATTACCGAGCCCGCATCCTAACGTCTTGAAGAGAAATCAGGTTCTTTGCTGCCTTTGACTGCTGTTACACCCTTGACCTGATATGTTGTGCATCATTCTCGCAGGCGTGTCATCAGGTACTGTTTTTGCTAGATCATCCTATTCCAGCAGTGTCAACTTACATTGAATATCGAGTGTCGCCGAAGGAAGTTGGTAAGTGCCTTGGCCTTCTATCCCATGTCCACTCTCTCACAAAATATGGAAGAAATGGTGAATTTCTGGTTACAGCGCAAGGGGAGCTCACAAGACTCATATTAGGATTTAATCAGCGATGCCAAAAGGCCTTGTTCGACTTGCGTTCGATCTCATGCCCATGCATTATCGCATGCACCTCCAGGCATAACCATGCCACCGAGCCCCGATTGTACCTTTGACGATGGTATGGTCATCCTTATATCACAGTCAAGAGTTTTCTGAGACGATGACATCAGTCGCTGAAGTCAACCCAACAATTTCGGAGGGCCCGAAGAACAGATATGAACGGTTGGAGAATAGGATCAGTAGGTCGAACCACCATTCCAGGCAGTACAGATCAGTTAATGAAGAAATAAAGATGAACTAGAGATGCTTCTACGACAAAAAGAAGATGGCGTATCATCTCCGTCTAACACGAATACTATCTATTTCCCGGACGAAGAAAAGTCACGGAACTCGCTATCAGGTTGGGTTGAATAGTATCCCTTTGCCACCAACTTCTAACTTCGGTCCTCAGTTTCTTCTACTGCTGTGCTTCAATCTCACTTGATACCTGGTTTCGATTCGGAAAGTTTTTCATCACTCTCGCAATCCCCTCCCCAATATGCAAGGATTGCTCCGGCATTGCTGGTCGACCCTGCTATCAGCGCTCCGTTCCATACAGATATAATTTGGCCCAATTGGCCCCCTTCCCTTCCTGAGCCCGAATTGCTCAGACATATGTAGGTTCAACCCCAATTCGAATTTTAAAAATACATTCACCAAAGTCTTCTGTTAGGATTGACGTATTCTTTACATTCCACCCACACGCAGGCCGCATATTCCACCCACCAACTTTTATGAACTCTATTAATTTGCCTCCGAATCACCCGAAATTTCCCTCGATTCCGGTCCTTCATGCCATTTGTGCGATAGGAAGTCTCTATACGGGAGCCGTTACCTCCCCTCCTCTTCCAAATTTCGATGAAATATCTCCTGGTAAGTTAACATCAGTGCGATCGGTCTATCCTCCTTAACACACTACTTCCAGACGAAATATTCTTGGAAAAACTGAGGTTAAAGGAACAAAGACCTGATTCATTTGCGGAAAAGCACGCCAAATTGGCCAAAGAGCTCGCAGAACGATCGAACACCCTAGGAGAGAATCTTTTCCAAGTGTTACAGAGTTTGTCGCTTTAACCAATTCCTCTGCACATATTGACATATCTTCATTAGCTAACATCATCTTAACTTGGTTTTACTGGTCCCATGGGAGGTGAGTCTCTCTATACTTTTGATAACTACTACTTGTTGACACAATCTTCCTAAGATGGGTTGATGTATGCTATCACTTCCCTCGAGCTCCTTGCCTATCCGACGTTCTGACATTTTTTAAGATTTTTGTCGCTTCCGGTCATTCTATGCGCTTGTCTGTTCCTCTTGGCCTAAACATGTGTCCTCCGTTCCATTCAATCGGAAAATCCGAGCGACCTCCGTCTATCCTACCCCCTGCTCGGACCGTCGTTGAAGACGAGACAAGAAGAAACACCTTCTGGCTCGCGTATGCGGCGGAACGGCAACACGGTTGTGGGAATGGTTGGGCAATGAGTTTGGACAATCAAGATATTACACAACTTCTCCCAGTCCGAGGTGATCAGTTTCTGAATGGAGTGAGCTCATATCTTGTAATAACGCAGGACCTTTGAACTAACTTGTATTTCTATCAGACCCTGGTTCAACCCAACGAACGACAGTGGGCGCAATCGCGTGATGTCCTCCTTGTTCATCCAGAAAGCCAGACAGACTCTTTCAGTCTTTACATCAAAGGAACGGTATTGATATGTGAGGAATTCTTTTGGTTTTTGTCGTCCATGTTTTTACTGATTCGTCGCACATAGCCCTTGTCAAGTCATTCAACCTCAGGTTTAGATCAAAGCACTTCTCGGGTGATCCCTCAGTGGCCACCGCGTATAATGAGAATCCTATTATCACGGACGAGCCAGTTGATCCCCGAGGGTCAGCAGCGTTTATTAACCTCGATCACATCGTCTGTTCCTTCCGGGGGTCTTTCCCTCTTCATCTTCGAAACCCCATAAAAAACAATCTTGTGGACAACCACCTATACACGGCCTGTCTGATGCCTCATGTGTGCGTGGAAATTCTAAATTTTGGCAACTTAACTGATGGTTCTTGTCCACAGAGCAATCATTGTTCTGCATGATCCACACGCAGAAATCAAACAATCTGGATGTGCATCCGCACTCAAGATCATCGCTGCTTCTCGGGCCATTCTGGACCTTATATACCATGTTTGGTCAACCAGCTATGATATCACACTTCTGGATTCCTTCTGCACTGTGAGACCATGACTTTATTTGATGATCCTAATTTCGAGTTGACAAGCATGGCTCAGTTTTGTTGGTTTGTCGGGGCGCGTGTACTTATCAGATTCTTGCAAGCTGCACTGGATGCAAACAATTCTGAACATGCCGCAAGCTTGCGGTTCGAAATTGAGTTTGTCCAGTACGTCAATTTCCCTTGGACATGGAATGCCGATGGCTGTGTTTACGTGGCTTGTTCTATAGCTCGGCGATTGTCAAGGTCGGCCAACGTATTCCCATGGCTCACCGATTCGCAAAGATGCTCGAGAGTTTGATCATCCGCCATTGTGGCTCCGCTCCAAGACCTCAAATTCCGAGTTCATTTTCTCGGCCTTTGGATCCTCACATACTCCAGGCCCTGTTTGAAGAAAGCTGCGCCCAACCACAAAGAAATATAAGCTTACACGAAAACCTTCACGACCCCGGATCCTTCATGTCGTTGGCATAGATTGGCCAACATGATCGACTTTTCTCCCTCTTGTATATAATTTTCTGGATATCCCCCTGCTGATCTACATAACCCGGTTGATCTCTTCTCTCCTTAGCTTTCTGTACTAATTCCTCATTGTATATCTTCTACACACAATTCAAATTATCTATGGAGCAATCAAGGAATTACTGTTGTCTTATATTTATACGCTTGAACTGAGGGTCGCAGATTTCGGAACTGAGTAGGCTTGTATTAGCCCATCACATATCACGACGCGGCCGAAATGGAGCCCATTACCTTTCTCGACGTTTCATACGAACCACCAGTGTAATGCTCTCTGAGAAATTGAAAGTCGCCGTCCTAGGACCTCTGGGCACATATTCGCACGAGGTATGTCGTCTGTTTGAAAGTTTGCGGGAAATGACCCTCTAACAATCATAAGGCCGCTTTCAAAGTGTTTGGGGACGAGGCTGCTTACCATGATCGGGATTCAATTTCTGGTAAGGCTCTGAATATCGAAATACATGCAGTCTGCTTAATTTCGGATGAAGGCGTATTCGAAAGCCTATCTCCTGAAGTCCCTCTTGGAGTCGTTCCCCAGGAAAACACCATATTTGGACCCGTCATTGAAACTTATGACACCCTCAGATCTTCATCCAGACATTTCATTCGGGGAGAGATCACTCTCAAAGTAGCCCATTGTTTATTGGTACAGAAGGGTGTGCGACTTGATCAAATTCGAAAGATTATGAGCCACGAGCAGGTGAGCGCTCCATGTCCCAATTTCGCTTAGATTGCGCTGAAACCGATCTTATAGGCCCTGGGTCAATGCCGGCTCTTCATCGCCCAAAATCTACCTGCCGCAGAGCTCATCAAAACACCGTCTACGGCAGCAGCAGCGAAAGCTGTACTAGAGTCCTCGCCGGACACTGCAGCCATCGGTTCCAGCGTTTGTGCGACTCTGTTTGGTGGTTTAGAAGTCCTCTTCAAGGGCATCCAAAACGAGCATTGTGAGTTCTCCTTTCTATCCAATCCAATATAAAGAGAACTTTTTTAAATAATTATCGAATAGCCAATTTCACCCGGTTTTTCCTCGTCGCTTATTCTCAGCATACCCCTCTGCCTCGCACGGTCAGATCAGATTGGCAAATGAGGGCTCTAGTTCGCATAATTGTTTCATATCCACAGGCAGCCGAACCCGAATCGGATAGGTCAAAGGGCATTATGGAGCACCTAAAGCTACTGAACCAATTTACGTCCCGCATCGATAGACGCCCATGTCCAGAAGCTACTCCATTCAGTAGTATCTACTTCGCAGAATTGCAGGGGTGTAGATCAACTGGGAAAACCATAGAGACATGGACCATAGACTTGGAAGAGTCAATAGGTAACATAAATCGTTCCGGGGGGAAGGCATCTTTAATCGGTGTTTGGTAAAACATAGCCTCGTTCGGCGAAGAATTTGGGGATATGACTACACATACATGTATATATTGTTGTTAAGAGTTATAATTGCTGGCATATTATTATTATATTCTCGGATTGACCTGTGTTGAATGTTTTGGTTGAATATTTTGGTTTGACATTTTGGTATCAATCGGTGTTGGATTGCGTTTTATGTTCTTCGTGGTCCCAAAGTCTTTCAGGAAGCCGTGTGGCAAGATAAAGAGCTGTTAAAGAAAGGAATGCGAAGATGGCGTAGACACCATAGCCGCGTAAAAGATGTTTTTCCACTGAATACGAGAAGAGGGATGTCGACAGAGCCGGCCCAATCGCTCGTGCGATTGAAACAACTGTTTGTGAAAGCCCATTGGTGGCTCCAAGAGATCGCTTATTGGGAGCAGATGTTGTGATAAACATGAAGATGGTTCCTGTAAAAAGATTGCAAGGTAACGTAAATATTTACACAGAACTGATTCAGTAGAACATACCGTAGGCCATATCCAAAATAGCCATTATCCAAAGAACCAATACGATTAGAGACCATACCACAAATGAGTGAGGTCCGAAACGTTGAGCCATTATGTTGATAATGGGAAACAACAAAAAGACAGGTATGAATCCAGCCATCGATGCGACGAATACTCTCCTTTCTCCAAAGTATCGAACGATCTTAGCAAAAAAAATTGCTTGGAAGACCCCGCTGAATAGTCCATAAGATCCTATCAGGTATCCAATCACGGGAGGGTCAAAACCCAGGCCCCCAATTCCAAGAGGCATTGCTAAAAACAATGGCAACAATGCGCAGACGGCGATATTCAAGAATGCGAGGACGACATAGTTTGACACGGAAAGCACGATTGGATACACGAGGAGTTCACGCAGCGGGACTGGTTCGTCGTTCATCCCCTTTGTCACCATATCGGAATCTTCGTCTGTTCTTTGAGACACTGTTTGTTTTGGTAATGTCTGACGTTGCTCTGTTAATAAGAAGCGGACTGATATATGGAGGGGCATTCACCTCTTTGAAGAAAAATATGGCGAGGATGAGCGCAAACAGGACATAACTCGACGAAACGAGGCACGGGAGGAAGTATGGGTATTCCTTCCAGAATGATCCTGAAAAGTAGTTTGGAAAGCGTTCATGCGGATGGGAAAGTGAGCCGCCCAGCAGTGGCCTGAAATAACTTGAGCTGGGGTAAAATGGTTGTTATTTAGAAAAGACCATACCCAAACGTTGCTCCAATGCCCCATACAACTGGGATGAATGCAAAACCCTCCGCGCGATTAGAAGAATCTGTAAGTTCCCCCATCACGCTCTTCATCACTCCTTTGAAAAGTGTTAACCGCAATCCCAGGCGTTCAAAACGGTATGGCGTACCAACATTCCCATTCAATAATCCAGTCAGACATCGGCTAAGATCGATTAACATCATATATGGTCACCAAGTGGGCATGACTCACCTGAAGACTAGAGACCAAAAGGTGCGAGAAAGACCGAATAAGAGCATGGATATCGTGATTCCGATGAGTCCACATATCAGAACAGGTTTTCGACCAATATGGTCAGATGCCCGACTCCATTGAAGCACCGTCAATGACTCTGTTGCGAAGAAAAGGGATTCCTATGACACCCATGGATCAGCACATCCGTCATCTTTGGTTGTTTTAGAAACTCAACGATCATGCCGGCGTAATATCCCACTTTCCGCTGATCGCCTCCAGTGACACCCAACTCGCTGATAAGCTGGAAAAAAATGTGTGAGCCACTGATATCTTGACTATAATTTTACTGGACTTACTGCATTAATATAAGGGTAGATCGATTGACTTGTAATGGGCTCGCATATTTGCAACATTAACACTATTCCTAACTGCACCTTTGGCAAAGGAGTTCTAGGTGTATTCCTTGTCTCGCATCTGGGACCAAGTAATGGGGTTTCTTCGTCAACAATTGTGGTATCGGTGTCCCGAGACGACATTTGTATAAGTCTTTGAGTAGATACTTCGAGCTTCGTAGCAGGTTATTATTGAAGACCTTAAATTTGCACTGTGATCCTTCCCACCTGGATTATGAAGGCTGAAAATATCGTTTCGTATAACCACATTCATATGAATATCTTGATACGTACCAGAGTCTAAACAGTGTATACGCTGCACTGCATGAGGATGAAAGGGACGAAGAATAATGGGTTTCCCAATGTGAGGAAAGATTTTGGACCACCGAGGAACGGTAAAAAGATCTCGACGGAGTCACGGAGGTATTCGTTCTTGATCGGAGCTGGCAGGATGATAATTAAGACGGACTCGACTGAAAGCCAAGGAGAACAAGAGAGTCTGTGGAACGCCGGCCAACACATATGAATCGTAGAACAACTTGGCAGGAAACATCTGCTTTGAAGACATCGACAGAGGGCCAAAGTTTGGTTCAAGAAATAAAAGAAAGTTGCGGAAAGATTCAATCAAGTTCAATTTATCAAGACTCAAGAAAAAGGTTCACGGTCCGGGGTTCTCGGCCCGCGACATGTTGGGTAATCACGGTTGACTCAAGAGGTCACTAGTTCACTTTCAAGAGACACCCTTTGGTATATACCAAACCACGTTGTCGCGCTCTCGTATGGCTTCACAAAACCCTTTGGCTGGCCCATCAGCCCTTAGAGATGTCATCTACCCTCAATTTCATCAAAATAACTTTCCCACAGAGACATATATCAAAACTGAGCTCGGATTGAAGCTCGACAAAGGTCTGTCGCGCTGCTTGTCCTCTATTTCTTTTCTTTAACATCGATTTTGCAGATGACCAAATCTGTCGGCTAGCTTTGACCCCTGCTGGGTGTCCACTAGGACCTCTGCACTGTCCTTTGCGCCATACCACACCTTCCGCGCAGAATTTCCAGCCTCCAAGGCAACTACCCACCCATCCTCGCGAGCGAGAGCGTCTCTCGACTGTATGTAAGCATTGGCTGCGCGGATTGTGTAAGAAAGGAGAGGCATGCGAATTCTTGCACGAGTATAACCTGCGAAGAATGCCTGAATGTTGGTGGTTCGCCAAGTATGGTTATTGTTCGGCGGGTGATGAGTGCTTATATGCCCATCCTAAAGAGCGACGGGTGGAATGTCCTGATTACAACCGTGGATTTTGTAAACTAGGTGAGTGATTTCTCCCCATCTTACGAACCCCTTTTCATTCTATCTTTGTTGTTAGGCCCAATTTGTCCACGCAAGCACATACGAAAGGTAGCTTGTCAATCATATCTCACAGGATTCTGTCCACTAGGGCCTGAATGCCCACGCGGCCAGTATGTGTTTTCACTATACCTTTTATCTTTCTACAAACTTACAAAATTTGTCAGCCCCAAGCCTAATATGCCTCCTGCAAAAGCGTATGATCCCCCATCGCCCCCTTCAGCCAAGGACTTAGGGCCACCGCCGCCAGGGTATGGCCGTTATGCCGACTTTGATCGAGGGTTAGGAGGTGGTCCTCCTGGTCAAACAGCCTTAGGAAATTCCATGACGGGCCCTCCGAGACGCAATTTGGATGAAGTCTTATGCTTCAAGGTACGTGACTAAATCTCCGGCTTAAATTCCTTTATTTATTAAGCTATGATTTTATAGTGTGGTGAAAAGGGACACTATGCCAATCATTGTCGGAATCGTAATGTTCCAGGTAATCGAGGAGGGAGTGAAAGGCTGAAGAGGTTTGGAGAATGAGTTCATCTATGTATCCATAGTCCTCCTTTGCCCATAAACCCCGGTTTGCTTCTCGTGTATTAATCATTCAGATTTTTTTCGAAACCAGATTTTTATGGTACGGATGCAGACGAGAGAAAGACCCAGAATGATCAACGAAGGTTGAATGAAAGTTCGTGTTGAGGTGGTATTAATGCTGTAAATGGCAATGATGAGATTTCGGGACAGGGGTCTGGGAAACTACTAATTGGGGTGGATTGAAGTGAGAGGTCTGAAACTTAAAAAGTCTTGAGAATCTTCCAACACCTCACAATATATGGGCTGGCAACATACATTCACTTTGGCCAAAAGAGCAAAAGGGTGCCACCTAGTCACAGAGGAGGTGGTATCTCAAATCCGACCTGGTCTCGATGGTGTGAAGGTGAGCCAAATGATTCATTTCTGCAACCATGATGGCGAGCTCAATTCACCTACTTTAGGTCGGCATGCTATATCTTTTTATGTTTGTGCCATCTCCTTCTTGCATAAACCTACTCTGGCCTGATTCGTGGTAGCCAGCACACTTCTGCGGCCTTGACAGTAAACGAAAACTATGATTCGGGTATGATCAGAATTCCATCAATCTTATCCCAGGATCTCCAGAAGTATGCTTAATGAATCTAAATCACTTGCTCCTCATCACTAGATGTCCGGAAAGGTGATTCCTAGACCTCTTCTTTACAGTATTTTGAATGTACAACCCGCTCTTATTTCACACAGACATGGATATGGCATTGGATCATATCGTACCCGAAAGTTTGAATTGGCTTCATACTGATGAAGGTCCAGAGTGAGTGTAGTCAAAGCGTGGAGACGGTCAGATTTATTGATCTTCCCATTTTCAATTCAAAGCGATTCGTAAGCCTCGTCCAAGCAACGAGAAAGCAACAAATTTAACAGGCCATCATCAGGGTTTCTCATACAAAAGCATCATTAGTTGGGTCCTCCATTATCATCCCCATCACGGATGGACGCCTGAACCTTGGGACATGGCAAGGTGACCATTATCTTAAAACATCCTGTTGAAAACGACTGAAGCCAAGATAGGTATTTACCTGACCGAATTTAGGCATTATCCGCACAGCCGACGTGTAGTTGCGACCATCTTGTGAGTTCGGGAGTGACTTTATGATATGACATGACCCACACGACTTTCTAGGTCTTGAATTGGACTGAGTTCGACTCAAGAGTCGTGTACAGACATACATGGCATCTCTTTGACTCTGTGTACACCGGTTCTGTTTGATGTTTGATGATGCTGCGATAGTTGCGAAACCTAGGGCTACTTGAGGGTCACAGGTCGCTTCCCCTGTACTTTCCTTTCAATGCACACCAGAGCTTCCTCGTCTCATCCTCAAACAGTAAGAGTAACTGGAGGGTCAGGAACCTTGGGCGTTGCCTTTGCGACGCCAACTAGAGATACGGTGTCTGTGACGCGAACCTGGAAAGGGAAGGGGAGAACGATCAATAAATTGTTTGAGTGAGCCGTTTTTGTACTACTGTTGTGGGGAAAAATGGGACACGATCGAAATAATCATGAGGTAGAGTCCTGATTGGGTGTCAGTGAACGCTTTATAAAGACAGGGCAAGAAACTCCGATCAGTCAGCGTGACGGGTAACCTTCCCCTCTTTACCTTAAGTATCCCCCACAGTGAACCCGCAGGTTCCTGTTTGTTGCCAAACTCTTCTTGGGACGCGTATCCATATCGACTTTATCCAGCCGATCCGAGTGGATACCGCTTCGAACGCTCTCAGCAGCTTTTCCTACTAATATCCTCCACAAATCACTATCAATTCTCTCTTGTCTAATTGCTAATCCCCTCACATTTGATCGCTGCCCCATACCGCAAATACACCCCTCAGAACATGCCCAAGGCTCCCAGTACCAATTCTTCGAGACCAGCTCTTCGCAGAAATCAGGTATATATTTTTGTAATCCCTTCCTATATTCTATCCCATCAACTGTCGTCGTAGGCCTGCCGTTCGTGTAGGAAGAGAAAGCTGGTATGTGGAGTCGCGGCAACTACTCCTCGTCTGCTTTTGCTTAGAAAATATTCTAGAAATGCGATGCTGCCCGTCCACATTGCGGTACCTGTGTCAAGTGGGTTTTCTGGGCCTCAATCCTCTCGATTACAAGTGTATACTAAAGGCACCATGGCAGACAGTGGCAAGCTCTCGTCAGTGTCCCAGCACCAGTTGGCTACGCGTGAGTATTTAACTAGCGTTAAACAAAGTCGATCTCAGGGCCTCTTTCAGACACCCAACTGAACCACAATGCTCATACGATCCGGTCGAAGGCCTTCGATTAGCACCAGACACGGACCCGGTTGAAAAAATTAAGGAATTGGAGGATCAAATTGGCAAGCACATTTTGACATCATTTCGCAGTTTTTTTTTTGACTGGTCAATGTAGCGGAATTGAAAAGTAAATTATACGACAAGCAAACATTGTCGACGTCGCCAAACTCCACGCCCACTTTGTCTTCGGGTATCGCGGGGAGTCACAAGCCTTCAGAAAGCAGTGGGATCGCCTTACCTCAAGCATCCCTTGCTATTCTGGATCTAATTGCTCCCGACAGTCCCGAGACAAGGTTTCGTAGCCATAGCGGGAGCCCTGAGCTGCAGGATGCCGGCGTAAAATCGGGTTCCGATCCCTTCATAGAGCTATTATTTTCTGGATGGAACCCTGACCTGCCAGATCCTGCGACACTAAACCATTAGTGAGTCTTGGCTCAGACCATTTATACTCTTAAATTGACACTTCTTTAGCATCGACATTTTCTTCAGATGTGATCCGTGTGGATCTCGTGTGCTTCATAAACCTTCATTTTTGGCTTCTGTGCAATTGTCTCCCAGAGATTCCGGATTTCCACACTCGGCTATACTCCACGCTATTGTTGAGTCTTTTGTTTGTTTCTCTTTTATTACGCGTTTCTAACGGAATAGCAGTGTGCCGCAGCATCAAGGTGGTCTCCGCAAAATATCGTAACTTTGCCTGATGGGACTCGGCGCGACCAATTTGCTGAGTTTCATGCCAGTAAAACCCGGCAATACATTGATAAAACGATGGCTAGTGGGGAGGATATCTTCTCAGTGATGCAGGCTTGTATTCTCCTTTCCTGGTATTTCTATCAGGAAGGACGCTGGGTGGAGGTGTGGATCTTTGCCGGATTCCAAACTCGTGTCGCTGTGCCCCTTCGCCTCAATTATCCGGGCACTTTTTCAACTCATGGAAATAGCTCCCCTGGCGCATATTTGGCTCCTCCCAAGGACTTGCGAGACCTTGAATCCAGACGGCGGACTTGGTGGATGACCATCATATTTGACCGTATTGCATCAGTGGGTGGATGGATCCATGCAGTAGATGAGCGGGATCTTGGGACAGAATTGCCTTTAAGGACTGAAGATTTTGAATCTGAGGTAAGTCGTACATCAACTGCATGAATTTTGATCGTTCCAATCCTTTTCTGAATGAATTTAGTCCCAAATCCCGAATAACCCGCAGGATCTTTGCTCTCCTGATGTTTTTACGAGGCATCCCCCGCAGTATACGGATTCGTTCCTCCTCCTGATTAAAGCGGTCATGTTGTTTGGAAAAGTTACCGATTTCAACGTTCGGGGAAATTTACGGGCACCTACAGCGCCTAGTAAAAACCAGAATCCTTTCTTCCTTCCTGGTTTCAAAGAGCTGGACAAACTTGTATCCTCGGATTTCTTGGAAAGCTTGCCGCAGATTTTCAAAAACAACACCGGGGTGTCCGACGCACCCGATGGCAGTTTTTTGGACACGGATTTGTATATGGTACACATTATCCCCCACGCGTACGTCGTTGATATTTCTATGAATAAACCCTCGGAAAGCTAATCCATGGACAGTGCGACCATCACCTTGCACAATCCATATATTGATTTTACAGACCCACAAAACGTTTCCACCGCTCGATGTGTAAACTCTGCACGGTGCATACTTGGAGCATACTATGTCCTATCTGCGACTTCTCTAGACATTACTCGACTCCACCCATTTGTAACGGTGAGCAGAGCTGTTTTATCTTTTGTGTATTTTTAATCGTCTGAACCACTTGCAGATATGTTGGTACCTTGCAGCTGTCGTGCAAGTACAACTGTGTAAATATTTCATTGAGATCAATGATTCGGAAAGAGAATCAACGGTATGGGGTGAAATCAATGTCCTTCGGTACGGAATTTCTGTTTCTATGTCCTCTGCCGTTCTGGTTTGTCTCACCTGTTCTGTCAAGCTTTGCCATGATGGAGTATGGCCAACGGTCCCCTATTGGAAGTCAGTCGAATCTCTCTCTCCACGATCTGTCTCTGTCTGACAAATAACATATGACAGCTCGACAAGAGAGACTATTGCAAGGACTGATGCGAGAAATTGTTCGCATGACTGCACAAAAACAGCCTTTGGAAGTGGGCGTTCCCCTCTACCCATTTTCACACACGACGCTGTTCCGCAAGGATCTGGGAGCTCGTCCACAGTCGGAACAAGGTAGCTCAGGTTCTGCCCCGTTGCCAGTCAGTCCCGTCTACGAGCAACAGTCGCTACCGGGACGCGTCCCCTCTACCCACCCTGTCTCCCCCAATGGTAGTATACTTGGTCAGACTTGGCCCAGGCGCGATGCCTCGGGCTCCCCGGCCACCAACAGCTATGGATTGTAATCGGTTTTTCTGCTTTCTTCGGACTACTTCTTCGTGCATGCTTTCTGTATGTAGTTTTATTGCTTTTTTCGGATATCTACTGTTTCTATACCTACCTGGCCCTGATTGTGGTGCTTGTGATAAGAACCGAAAGTAAGAGGAGTTGTTGTTTTTTTTTCTCCTCGTATACACCATAAAATAACCTGACTTTGTCATTTCCATGATCTGTAACGCGACAATTCAGAAACTTAATTTTAACTCGAGTGTGGGGGAGAATCAATTGTGTCACTCCATGAAGTTTCTTCCCTACTGGGTCTAGTTTTTACAGATTCCTTTTCGTATTTTTGACGAAGAGCGTCCCATGCAGAATGAGGTGCAGTGCGATTATTGGCACTTCGGATCTGGTCCCACTTTGTTTGGGGCTTAGGTACGACGGGAGGTTGCCCCGCGTCCTGTTGTGTTGGAAGCATCAGACGAGATTCTGAGGATTGGGATATGAGTGGAATGATTCCTGAATAAAAGTGATGTATATACCATTTTCAGGGATCTGGGTTTCATAAGGGTTGTCAGTTTGGGAGGGCTCAAAGATGCGTTCGATGATGAAACCCTCTGGCACGCGGGTGCCTGTCCTCCGTTGTACGTTTTCCATGGCCTGCTTGAAACCGGCTGGGTTGTCCAACGACTGGACATAGTCGTAATGTGAGCTCAGGCGGGCGAACTTGCCGAGGAGAAAGCCACCAACGCCGCCATTGATAGCGGCGATTTGCCTGGATCTTGAACTCCACTTTGGAGTGCGGAGAAGGATGAGAGTGGTGGTGGCGACGGTGAAGACGAACTGAAGTGGGATATAAGCGGGGTGCAAAGAGAGGGAAGACGACCAAGACAAACGGGATAGTAGCGGTAGTAGCCTGGCAGGAAATTGAGGGAGGCTTCATAATCATGGGAGGAGATGTTCCCTGCGTCTCTCTCTGGACCGAGGAGATGCTCTACGGCGTGTTTGGACCTGAAGACACGTTCTACGGGACTGTAGAGAAGACTGTTTGATTTGTTTTTAGAGGGTTGGATGTTGTCCATGGTGTAGAAGAAAGGGGTGAGAGTCACGTGGTGAGAAATGAAGTAAATTTCGGCCAAGTTAAGGCTGTGAGGCTTGAGCACTGAGGGCTGCTGTCGCTGTGTCTGCCAACGATGAGCGAGCTGCAGCCAGACTCTGCCTTCAACTCCCGCGCTCCCTCCCCCCTCTCCCACAAACTCCCTGCCCTCCCCCCTCCAGACCCCATTCAGCCCGTGGACTTGGATGTGCCCCCTCCACCTCCTCACAAGGCCCATCTTTCCCCATCGTCCTCGCCGTCTCCCGTGCCATCTTCCCAGACTCTAATTCTGCCTCCTTCAAATTCCCTTTCGTCAGGTTAGATATTTTAGTCTCTCATCACTCTTTTATCGTCCCAATCATCTCCATCCAGCCTTCAACGCGCCAATGACTCCAACCACTCCAACCACTCCTTCCATGTCAGACGGCAAGCCCAAGCGCGCAAACCCTCTCACAGATCTCGTCGACACTGAAAAGATTTTCGTTGAGCAGCTCACTGGCATCATCAGAGTATGACTCCCCCTTTCCTCATTTCACTTGCTCGTCAAATATAACCATATTCTCTTCAGAAAGTAGCCGCTGCATGGTCTCGTTCCAACCTACCCCCTCCAGAACTAGACACCATGTTCAGGAGCATCGAAGCCATCTACAAAGCCAGTCGTGGTCTTTACGCCGTGCGTTGCATCGCGACCATCCATTCTATTGCGCCTTACGTTTTTTATTTAGAAACTGAAAGATATCAGCGCAGACCCAGCGTCCGCAGGCGCATTGGGTGGTCTCCTTCTCAAATGGGTACGTTACTCGCCCTCGTCATTATTCTTGAACTCTTCTCATCAGCTAATTCAAGATCGAGGACCTCCAAAAACCTTATGAAACGTATTGCAATAAATACTGTTCTGGTTTTGATATTTGGGAACCTGTCCAAAATAACCAGCGCCTTGGCCCTATCCTTGCTTCATTCTCAGCAACCACTCCAGCTCCTTCAAACTCTGGCTTGTGGACTCTCGATTCCTTGTTCCTCCTGCCGAGAAGTCGTTTGAAATATTACCTCAAATTATACAATCGATTGCTCAAAAACACAGACAACAAGCTTCTTGTTGGGCCCGTCGAGATTCTCAATCAACTCCTGGATGTTCTTGAAAGTCGACTCTCTATCAAAGTTGGTGACTCAGGATCCGAGGCACCATTGCCCCCAGCGCCCTTGCCATCTCCACCCCAACCCCGAATCGAGACTGTCGACGAAATTGTTATAGATATGCGAAATCAATCGTTGAGCCCTCCTGTCCCATCAAACACTACCTTGCGTCCACTTGAAACTGATAGCAAGACCGGTAGCGAGACAAGTTCGAATAATGGTAGTGCATCAGGAGGGTAAGCAGAATAATTTCGTTACCATTCACCACTTGACGGCAAATTATTATTTCATTTAGAGAACGTTCTTCTCGCGAATCTGAAGCAACTTCACTCAGTCGTGCATCTACCCAAACACTCTCTATGCCTATCGCCGATCTCGAGCGCAGACTTTCTACAGAACGCACCCTTGACATATTCAGTATGACACCAAAGGTTCGTTTTTTCCAACACCCAGTTTTGATCGGTATAATTGAGTATGAATCAGGCCGTTAAACTACAAATGTCCCCTCCCTCACTAACGTTCACTCGTGAGATGCGCACTTCAGTAGATGTTGTGATTCGGTTCACCCCACGGGCAACTGGCATCGAAGTCGTACATCAACGGGGTCACATATACCTCCTTTCTGATTTGTTTCTCGTTTGCGAAAGAATGCTATCCGAGGATAGAGATAGATACGGTGCTGCTGGGCCCGATATGTGGCTTTGCTATCCACCTCTTGCTGGAAAGGTGCTCCGAGTCTCTGAAGTTGAGGGCCAAGGTGAGTCTCGTTGATACATATCTTTGACAAAAACTAAGCTTATCTTTCCCCTTCCTTAAGACAGAGCACTACAAATTGCCATCATGAGAAAGGAATTCCTCATTCTCGAGACAGACTCGCTGGACAACAGAAACAGGCTACTAACACACTTCAAAGAGTGTATCGACTTTTCAGGATCGTGTACGTCTTTTAGACCTTCCGATCATCTCCTTCATCTCACAGCTTGTTTTGTGTGCAGTGCCACCTCCTTCCAAGCAACCGCCTCCGCCGCTTCCAATAAATGCTTACACTCAAGGACGATCCGATCCATCGTCTGCAGTCTCAACACCGATTAGGCCGCAGATGGATGATAGATCGAGTAACAATTCTAGTCCTCTTCATCGGCCGTCTCCTTCTCCTGCTTTCAATCAGGCAGGAAGCTCTTCAGAATTGCCCCCTCCCGCCTACCAGTCGGCAGATGGCAAAAATCGGCCAGATCCTTCTTCCTTACCCCCTCAGCCCGGTCCTCCTTTCCGGAATCCTCAACCGTTTGCTCGAGGTCCACCATTGGGGCTAATGCAAAACCCACCATTCCCGCCTCCGCGAACGACAAGCCAACACCCCGGACCCAATGGAGAGTCATCGAATGGTGCAAACTACCCTCCACCCAACGCCCCCTATAGCGCTGGTCCCTTCCCCGGACATTCGATTCAACAGCCCATGTATCCACTCAATCCAAACGCTCGGGGTCAATTCCCTCCAGGTGGCATGCCTCCTCCAAGGCCGCCCTCCGAGCCTGGCATGGGTCCACCCTCTCTTCACAAACCACCTTCAGTCCGCTCACTTGGTTCTCAATATTCCCAACCTGATTTTAATGCTCCCCCTCTACCCCGTTTCCAACCTGGTCCACCTGGACCAAATAATATGAACCAGATGCCAAGGTATAATTCTGTTGCGGGCGGAATGCTTGCACCTCAAGCCCGTCCTATGCTGCCATCCCAACGGTCTGTGTCTATGGCAGAGATACCCTTCAACGAACCAAGCCCGCCAAATTCGCCTTTGCAGGAACCTCAGAACTTGGGACCTGTCATCTCCACTATTTCTGCACAAATGAAGTGCAAAGTCTTCCTGCAGCAGCAGCATGCCCAATGGAAGTCGCTGGGATCCGCAAAACTTAAACTGTATCGTCAAGAACCTACGAATGTGAAACAACTTGTCGTCGAGGCTGATAACAAAGACAAGTCGGTCTTGATTTCCACCATTGTCCTCACAGACGGTGTCGAGCGAGTGGGGAAAACAGGTGTTGCTATTGAGTTGAGCGATAAAGGCGCGAGGACTGGGATCGTATATATGATACAGCTGCGAAACGAGGCTTCTGCAGGGGGACTATTCGACAGTCTTTTGGCCGGTTCTGATCGAGCAGCGCGTGGTTGATTTTTTTACCCTGAGTTGGGTGTTGGACATTTATTTTTGGATGATGGTTAATGGCAGACCCTTTTTTCTTTCTCTTATCTTACATACCGTTTTATTAGATATTCGCCCTAGTGCTCAAACATTCATTTGCATTTGTTCACATTTCAGTGATGGAGAAATAACATGATTATGACTACTACCAAGTTAGTTCAGCAACAAGGCATA
This sequence comes from Psilocybe tampanensis, assembly GCA_019904355.1. Classification (NCBI taxonomy): domain Eukaryota; kingdom Fungi; phylum Basidiomycota; class Agaricomycetes; order Agaricales; family Agrocybaceae; genus Psilocybe; species Psilocybe tampanensis. The sequence goes on along the minus strand of JAHXRV010011883.1, from coordinate 39,753 downwards.
CATGGTCACTTCCAGAGACACGTTTCTGAGGAAGTCCAGGAATCAAATCTGGTTCTTTAAGGGGTGTCAACAATCCGATGACCTTGACGGGTCTGTCAGTCGGTTCTAGAAAAAAAATGTAATCTGAGGCATGTATACATTAGCCTCAAGAAGCATCTTGGGGTAGAAATAATAAAAAAACGAGTACCAAGGACGGATTGCCAATAATGGGTGTAACTTGTGTACTCCGGTTCGTCCGATCCATTTCTGCCCACTGGCAATGCCGTTCGTGTGCCGTAGGTTGGGAGGCTGTTGTTGCCATGCTGTCGAGCTGAATGTATTCCATCGTTATAGGCACTCCGAGGCGACGGGAGATTGGAAAACCATTTCTCCAGCTCAAGTGCGGTCAGAAGTCCATCTTCTGTCGTCGAGGGTCTGGCATTTGTGATTACTCGGTCTGGATCTGCATCTTCTGCATCTTCTTCAGTTTGTGGTGTTGGGGTATTTTGCAGAACAGCGGGATCGAGTGAGGCGTGGACGACTCGAGATATCTCTATCATCTCTCTTTGAGCGGACAGGAGTGTATCTCCGGTCACCAAAGAATAGGCAGCGTCGCCTGGTGTAAAATTGAAATCTGGATGTATTTTGTTGAATAAAATCTGATCTCCTTTCATATAGATATATGTCATACCTCCTGCTATTATACATGGCCAGCCTTGTCCCAAGACCTCTTCCCGGAATGCAGTTACCTCTCTTAACAGGATGCCCACTTGCCTGTAGTCCGTTTGTCAAACATTTGTTCTGCCCGAGGTTGAGATGGCAATACCTGATTCGTTCGTATGTATACCTAGAGATTTTCAATATCTTAGTTAGGGTTTCACAAAGATAATATGTCTACAGACCTGGGATGCCAAAACAGGTGGGTTGTTGCGACTACAACACCATTCTTTGGATTAACGTTGCTTCGTAAAGCCACCAAATAACCAATATTCCGCGTTTTAAATGATGCACCGATACGTGTGGGTTGACCATCTAGTCCCAAGCATTGATCGTCGTAGAAAATAGTTTTGTGCGAGACCATCGAATAAAGATCTTTTTTATATCCTATCAAACATCCATGCAGTTTCCGTGGGCCGGATGTATAGTGAGGGGAATATCCCGCTTTCTCGAGCATAGGAAGCAGCTTTTCCAGACGGTCCACCTCCTAGTGATATTGGTCAGATCGAGGCATGTTGTTGAGATCAAAGGATATACCTGAAGGCATATCACATCGGCATTTTGCCTTAGAATTTCTTGCTCTATGAGAGGACCTCTTTGACCAGCCTTAAGACAGTCACTGGTTGGAAACAACTCGCGTCCTAGACGATAGGTGATAAACCGATGACGGAGAGGATTAATAGGTTGTCTTACGGATTAGGCATTGTGCAAGGAGCTTGTGGAGGGTTCAGTTTGCCTGTCGAGAGACAGAGAAGACAGTAGAATTCCACGGACATTCCATGTTAATATTTTGACTTTACATGTGTCAGGAGATTCAATGGTCGTCGATTGATTATGTTGGAGTGAGAGCCAAGGTCGAGATAAGATGGAGTCATCCCCAGCAAAACTATTGGCGGCGAGTAACTTTGCCGCCTTCTTTTCCTTCCGAGCTTGAGCCAAAAGAAGTTGTTCGGGCGTCGGGATGTATTTCTTTGAAGATTGCATACGTATGACCCAGGGGAAGTGATATTACTTTCAAGAGCTTTGACGAGGATTGATGCAAGAATAGATCGGAAGGAAATCTTGGGCATGAGTCTGATTACTTACACTATCATGTGACCAGAGCGGCGCTGACGTAAGTGCGCCATTTGAAATTGGATTTCGCGTCGAGCCGTTGTGTTCAGCCTGTCCTGTTCTTGTCCTGTTCTCTGCACTTGCTGTCAACCCTCCTCAACACCTCTAGAGACTGGACCGTGAATTAATTTATGCAACGAATTCCTTCACTCCTGAAACGCTTGTCTTCTAGAGGATCTCTTCCTGCTGTTCGACCAATTTCTCAGTCACACACAACATCCAATCTCCGGAATTTCCTCTTTCGGGCTGCCCATTCGACGTCCCAAGGTTTTCAGAACACGATCACCCCTCCATATCCAATATCAATGTCTCAATCACCAGAAAGCTTTGGAAATTACGACCTGGTCAAACGCGTCAAATTGGACTACACAGATGTCGTCGTCTCCAAATGGAAAAGCAGAGAAACAGGCCTAACTGTTGTCCATCTTGATTACGAGGGTAAATATGATCCAGGATTTGATACAGAGGGGAAAATATTCAAGTCTTTCTAGCTCCTATTGTCAACGGTTATTTTGTCATCCCTACGGAAAGTGAGAATATACAATCTGTTGGTCCATGGGGCTATATTGATAGCTCTTTACAGTTTTTGATGACTCGGGATGCCCTCATACACTGGAGCAGTGGGTTATCACTTTTGTTTTTGCTACATCGCTTAATGTGCCACCACCAGTTTGGTGTTTATGGGGTCTGAAAAGTTTCCCTATAAGGGGATTCTTGATCTTTTAGCAAATCGTGGCTTTTCGAATGGGACAAATGCATGGACGGACACCGATCACACAGCCTATACTATATCCACGGCGGGAGAACAGGGTTTCCTTCAACTCTTACCGATTTACGTGGACCATATCTTATATCCAACGATCACAGACGCTGGGTATGTTTGTCTAGACGAGTTATTTCCACAAAATCTGATTTGTTCCTTAGCTTTGTAACAGAAGTTGGTCACTTCAGTCTCAAATTCAACCACCTTCTATATAAATTTATGGCGTTTGATCTAGGTCCATCACATTGATCCTAACGGACACGACTCGGGCGTTGTGTATAGTGAAATGCAAGGCAGGGAAAATACATCGGGTGATCTTATGGCCCTTCGGTTCGTGCAATCGCTTCTTCGAAGCGCTGTGAGAGTGGTTCTGACCCTCAGATTCGACAGGCTGCAACGACTACTAGACCCCCCTGGAAGTGGATATCGGAGTGAAACCGGAGGACTGATGGATGCTTTGCGTGTTCTCAAACCTCAGCAAAGTATCGTAATTTCTTTCTAATTACAGATTGATCCTCATCTCTGTCTAGTTCGGGACTACCACGCAAGCTATTATGTGCCCCATAATCTTGCCTTGATTGTTTGCGGAAAACTTTCTAGTGGCACATCTTCTTTGTTGCGTGTCGTACAAGAAAAGGTCGAACCCAGTCTCATTCAACACAAACAGAACCATGGTGCTCGCCCCCCAGGCTGGAAGAGGCCATTTGTGGAGACGGCGTCTGCTTTAAGAAGACCTATCGTCAAGACCACCAAGGAAACCGTAGAATTTCCAGAACAAGATGAGTGTAAGTGATCTCTCTGTGATTCCTGTCTGTTTTATAACATTTCTGTTGCCAGCCATGGGTGAACTTATTGTTGACTTTATGGGACCTCCTCCAAACGCATTCCTGGAGAGGAAAGCACTTGACATCCTTGGGACATATCTTACATCATCTGCGGTTGCCCCTCTAAACAAAGAATTTGTAGAGATTGAATCACCTCTTTGGCAAGTTCCATAAATGTTGACTCCGTGTAATTAATACTTACACCTATTTAAAATATCTCAGCTCTTATATATATTTCAGCGAGGACATACGAGCTACTTCCGTTAATCTCCCAATATATATCGGATCTGTCCCCGCAGAACATCTCTCAACCTTTGACGACAAGTTAAAAGCAAGCCTAAAGAGGATTGTGGACGAGGGCATAGATATGGAACGTATGGCCATGATTATCAATAGAGATGAACGACAGGTAAGGATCTGGCGCTGATAAAAACTAGAATTATATTCACCTTATCGTCCTAGCTTCGCAGCAAACTTGAATCCACCAAAGGGGACGCATTCTCCACCACGATCATTACTGATTTCTTGTATGGGGCCGAAGATGGTTCTGAGTTACACAAATCTATGGATGAGATGAACCAATACTCTCAGTTGCGCCCTTGGACTAGTAAGCAATGGACCGATCTCCTTGCAAAGTATGTGCAGCTCCATGGCTCAAGCGCTCATATTTGATGTGACTAACAATGCAAAGATATTATGTTAACCAGGCTTCGGCTGTAATAATTGGCCAACCTTCTGCAAATCTCGCTGACAAGTTGGAGAAGACCGAAAAGGCCAGGATCGCAGAGCAAATAAAAACCCTTGGTCCTGAAGGTCTCAAACGTGCAGAAGCTGTACTTGAAGCGGCCAAGGCAGAACACAGCAAACAAATTCCTATAGAAATGCTCACGTCTTTCCCTGTTCCAGACGTAAAAAGTATATCCTGGATTCCAGTTCAAAGTGTTCAAGAACCTGGAAAGGGGAGAAGCGCTCCTTATCCTCCATCCGTGAAAGAACCTCTATATGAACACATTCAATCTGATGGCCAGGAGTTGCCTTTCTTTGTCGAATATGATCATGTCACGGTTCGAGGTTTTTTGCATTCATTATTGCAAGCGCCTTATCCCTCGTTTTTCAGTCTGACTTTGTGACCGTACATGCTCTGTTCTCGCTCGCAGATTTACCAGATAGGCTTCGACCGTGAGTACATCCAGGTGTTTCGATTCATATAGATTAATTTATTCATACATTCAAAACCACAGATACATGTCTACTTATCTTTCTGCTTTCTTCGCACTCCCTGTCCGAAGAGAATCTGGAGAAAGGCTATCGCACGAAGAAGTTATCAACCAATTGGACAATGAAACAGTCTCCTATGAAATCAACCTAGGCATGTCAAACGGCTTCTCCGATCTCGTCCGAGTTAGTATCAAGGTCGAGACGCCTTTATATGAAAAGGCAGTCGCCTGGCTGAAGGATCTCGTATATGGGGCTGAATTTGATCGGGAAAGGTGACTGTGGGTTTCACCCTTATCGTGGCTCCCACTTATATCTTTCTTCAAGGATCCAAGTTGCTGTGGCCAAAATTCAGCAGTCTATTCCCGAGATGAAGAGAGATGGGAGCAACGTCCTGTCATCTCTCTGGGCTACATTGATGTACACAGAAAAATCGACTTCATCGCATGCTGGAGTCCTACCACAATCTGAAATCATCCCAAAGCTCGCCAAAGCTCTCCAAGAGACCCCGAAGGAAGTGATTGCTGACTTTGAAGAAATCCGGAGACACAGTAGGCATCTCGTTATGATCAATTCACTTCAATCTTATTGACCATAATGGTAGTGACTGACCCGAAAGGGATAAGATTTACGGTCACTGGAAACGTTTTGGGCCTAAAGGCGCCAAGAAGTACCTGGGCTAAATATTTCTCTCCTTCCCTTCCTGTAAGCATAATATGCCGTACGTTTTCAAGCACCAACTAATGCTCGTGTTTCAGAGTGTCGCGTTATCCCCAGTCCCTTTGGCTTCCGAGACTCTTAGTGAAGTTGGAAAAAACGTTTCCAAGAAGGTCAGTATCAGGAGACATAATAACTTCCATGTCATGCTCACAAAATATTTTTTATACATCCAGGCCATCGTTATGAGCCTCCCGACCATCGAAAGTTCATTTGTAATGCACACTACAAAGGGAATCCAAGGATTTGATCACCCTGAATACCCTGCTGTCCGGGTTGCCCTTGAAGTCCTGAACGCCACAGAAAGCTATCTTTGGGTAAGCCGGTTGGTGAAACGTACCCCAAGATGCTTTTAATGACACCTTTCAGCGTTACATCCGTGGCTCTGGCCTTGCTTATGGTGCATATACCTCTTTGGACGTGGAAGCCGGCCTTATGACATTTACTCTTTATCGAGTAAGTTGCGTGGTGATTCAGTACAAAAAATATTAAATCAATAATGGCTACAGAGCTCGAGCAGCATGAAGGCCTTTGAAGAAGCCGCAAAAGTTATTCGAGGCCTTGTTGATGGCTCGGTACGACAATCTAAAAAACCATTCAGTACCTACCAACTAACGTCATTGACATGTAGGTCGAGTTTGACGAAACCATTCTTGATGCTTCAAAGAGTACAATTGTCTACAATGTCGCCAAAAATGTTGCCACTGCTGGCAGAGCTGTAAGGCACGATCAATTCACAGAGTCGTATCTATATGTTCATTCTTTCGTTCTTCAATAGGCTCTTGTGTCTTTCACGAACCAGGCCTTGAAAGGTGTGCCGAGGACTCATCAAGTTGATCTGTTGGAAAAGTATCAGGTCGTCACGAAGGAGGACGTTCTGGCCGCTCTGAAAAAACATTTCCTGCCTCTCTTCGACTCTTCATCCTCAGTCGCCGTTGTGGTCACTTCCCCCGTCAAGGCTGACGATACAGCATCTCAGCTCAGAAACATCGGTTTCGAGGTGACGCAGAAAGAGTTGGAGGTAGATCCTAATGAAATGGACGATGAAGATGGGAGCGACAGCGGGAGTGACAGCGAAAGTGATGGGTCCCATTAGGGTCGGTGACAACATACTCCTCGACGAAGAGAACAAGCTGAGATCGTTGTTTAAGGTTATATTAGAATAATAAGATTTAGCTAATCAGCATTTTTTGTGTCTTTCTCTGACCCCACTACTTGTATTCTATTGCTTTCCGCTCCTTGTCCGGGTTTGAGTTCGACGTCGCGAAGGAAATCGTTCTCGACTAAAAAGTGTATAGCCTGAGAGAGATTAGATATTGTTACCCTTATCTCAGGCAATAGCAACTACATAATCAAATCAACGCAGAAGACACAATATACAGTGATCGAACTCACGTTACGGAGAAGGGTTGGTCGTGAATTGAATGGATTCCTGGGAGGTAACTTGGGCTGAAGGGGGACCTTTTTGTGAAACAGGTTTTTGCCGCTACCAACTCTCGCGAGAGGGCCACTATGGTTTTCAGTATCGAAATGTTGTTCTGTAACGTGTTTTATTGACTCTGGCTGAGGTGTTTGAGGTTCGATTTTAGAGGAAACAGTTTCCGGTTCTCCGTCGTCGTCCTCAGAAGCAGATGACTCGGATTCAGGTTGAGCAGCAGGTATGGTGGCCACTTTTTTCACTTGGGGTATTTGGGAAGCATTCTGGGTCTTCTTGGGCCAACCTGAATCGCATGTTCTTTGTGACTGTTCACCGCGCCCGCTGCGGTCTCTCTGATAAGTATTTGACCGTTGATTGTTTCTCCTGTGGTCGCGAGTGGATGTGTCAGAATGATCGACATTCCGACGTTTGTTGGGCCTGTGATTCTCTGTAATATCGATCTGTCCACGAGCTACAGCTTCCTCGAGTTTGCGTTTTTTGTCTTCAACGAGGGCAGATGTAGGAAAGCGGCGCTTTCGTTCCGCGATCCATGCTTCCACCACTTCAGGCGAGTCCAGCACAACGTTTGTTCCTTGGATAGGAATGGGTTTTCTAGAAACAGGCTGTGAATGGAAGGGACGAAAGGAAAGGTGCAGATATGCGTACGCACCCTTTCAAACTAGGATCAGCATCCCAGTCAGATTTTTTCTTCTGCTTGTCCCATCCAGGGGGGTAGATGAGATGCCGGTCCATCATGTGCGTTTCGACAGTCTTTTTGGAGCCAGTAAAGGTGCATCCTGGGTGAGAGCAACGGTGGTTTCCAGGTTCATACCAAACGAGCCGAGAAGCAGAGTTGTTCGAGTGACTAATGGGAGGTGCGTTGACCGCCACCGTGGGGTGTTGTATGTAGGCATTTGAGTAGCCAGGAGCACAAGAAGGACCTGAATAAGCTTGGAGATAATGAGAATTGTAATAGGACGGGTAAGCTTGACCAGAAGAAGGGACAGGTGGTTGTGGTGGGAGAGGGAGAGAGGGATGAGGGGGAGGCAAAGAAGGCATTTTTCAGTGCACTGGCAGGGTCTCATTCAATTTCATCACTTCTTTTCTGTAGATTCGTCACATGACAAATTCAAAGTTTTTGGCGCCGTCGTCTAACATCACTTTCTATGGTGATTTCATGGCATTTTGGGAGACTAATCTATGATACGCAGCAGGTAAACAACGAAAGCAATATCATAAATCGGTTCAACAAGTACGGAGGTAGTCAGGTCATTGGAGAGGAGAGCATGATCGAACTGAACATGCGCAGATGGGAGCGGGTGAGCAGGAAAGTTTTTAGAGAGGTCGGAATGTTCGGTTCAAGAAAAAGCGGTCTGGGTAAGGAAGGCGGACAACGGAAGCGAGAAGCGAGAGTGGGAGAGAAGTGAAAAAGAAATTGAGATGGAAGGATAATAGAGAATGCCAAATGGTTGGGATCCTCGAGTTCTACCCGATCCCGCCATATCATCCTGTAGCGAATCGTCGAGAGACGCGACGAATGAAGAGCCTTTGGCTATCTCGATATATTTGGCTGCAATCAATCCTGGATTTCGGCCTGTTGTTGAGCTTCCCTCCCGACCCTCCTTTCTTTCTCGCTCTCGAGCTGGTTGTACAACAAGAAAAGTGCCTTCTCATTGGCCTCGGGAGTACCAACGATAGTGAACATCCTTTCGCCGGTTTCATCATGGGGGGCCTTCGCAATGGAGATCTTGGATCCGGACAGGCGGCGGATTTCCGTAATTTTGGTTCCACTTCGTCCGATGATGCAGCCAACCATATCAGACGGAATGGAGATATTTTGGGTGCGCAAATTGGCAGACGGCGGGCTTGAAACAGGAGAGTGGGCATGGGTGGGTGATCCCGGTGAAGATGCACGGGCGCGGGGGTTGGCAGCGTCACCATTTCCACGGCGGGATCCCGTGTAAGAGGAAGAGTAGTTGTGGCCACGACGGCTGGTTCCACGTTCTTCGTTTGGCCCTGGGTGGAAGTGGACTGTTCCCAGGTTTCGCTCCCAATCCTCCAACAAGCACTTGCCAATTTCTTCGATGGCCCGTCCGATGGACTCGGGAGAACCCTGAACCTCGACGATGCGTTCAGTGGACTGAGGGAGCATCTCCTTGGAGGCGACCATGCGCGCGCCGGAACCATCCTGGATGGCCTTAATCTTGAGTCCGTTGCGACCGATGATGGTGCCCATCAGATTGTGCGATATTAAGAGTCGGATGGAGGTGTGAAGGGATGGTGCGGAAGTTGTAACGGGGGACGAAGGGGCGGAGGCTCCAAGCTGGGAGATAATGATGTTGTAGGCCTATTGGCGGATAAGAAAATAGATCGTTCAGAGAGATGGAAGAGGAACGAACCTTGGAGACAGCCTCGACAGAACCAGTAACTGTGAGAACACGCTCGTGAACACCAGGGATGACTTTGCTGACGCCAGCCTTTACACCAGTCTGATCCCTCAAATCAGCGACATTTTTTCCAGCCTTTCCAATGATGACGCCGGCGTCCTTTGTGCTGACGAGCGCGCGTAAAGTGAGGGTGTCTTGGGGGGAAGGAGAAGGGGATCGGGACTGGGCTGGAGAGGCTGGAAAAAAAGAGAAAAATGAGCAGGAAAAAACGGAAAAGACAGGGAAGAAGAGAACCATTATCGTGTCTGGGGGAGTCGGAGGGCATGGTGGAACGGGAGGAGGGGGAAGGAGGAGGAGGAGGAAAAGAAAAACGAGAAACGGAAAAGGTCAGAGGAAAAAGAATAAAAATTCATTTTATTCGTCATTTATTTCTTTTTCTGCGCTCGGACATAGCCGAACATTTGATGGACGCTTCACTCTGACTGCCCTCACTGACTCATCGTCTGTATTTATAATGCATATCATATATCTGCCCTCGCACGTAGTACATATTTGCATAATCAGAAAAAGACGACAAAAAGGTTTCTCGAATTAGCAAATGTCTACTCTAGTATCCCAGTTGGGCAAGCTGCTCGAATGATGGTGCAGCATCTGCGATGGCCTTTTGGCGCAACTTGAGAGCAGTCAACTAACACCACAACCATTAGTTACTCTTCGTTGTCTATAACAACCCACATACCTTGCGCTCGTGGAATGCCTGAGCCTTGATCTTCCTCTTTTCCTCAAGACGATCCACAACGTCTTTGTAACCCCAGCCGACTTCATGCGAAAGACGCTGACGAAGATGATAAATAAGTCGTCAAGGTATAAACCATCCATCGTATTCGACTTACCTTGACTGTGCAGTATTTGCGTCCGGGTTTCAACCTCAACACTCTCAGAGCTTCGGGAACAACCATTCGCTTCTTCTTGTCGTATGGTGGGGGAACACCCTCGAAGAGCTTGAGACGCTCAAGAGCAGCAGCACCACGTGCGCTCTTGTGTGGGGTCATGCCCCTGATAGCGCGGTAGAGGATCTTGGAGGGGGCACGGTGATGGAAGGGGCCAGACTTTTTGGGGTTGACGATGTGACGCTTGTGGAGGAAGTTGTGGTAGCGGAGCTGTTGTATACTGCCTGAGTATTACACTCGGGAATTAAATGGCCTTGCAAGCGCACCTTGTTTCGGAAGAAGCTACCAGAAATGTTGATTTCCTCACACCTCACGACCACAATTTTCTGCCCAGAGAGAATGTTCTTCGAGATGATAGAAGCCAATCGACCAAGGAGGTGACCCTTGCCATCAATGACGATGGGTGTCGATGAAAAGGTGGCCATTGTCGTGATCTACGCGTCGAAACGGTCAATTTTTTTGTACAATGCTGATTCCAGACTGAACACGAACCTAGAAGGGTGAAGAGGGTATAATTTAGTACAGTTTAATCAGAGCGTGCCAGTCGTATCTCACCTTGAGGAGTTGAGCGTTTACGCCGACTTGGGGGACCAATGTGGCTTCAGAGCTCCCAAACCTTATCTTTAGACTGCACAGTTCATTTCGGCAATTTCCGAAATCCGCTTTCAGACCCATTTTCTTGTGCATCTGTCCTTCATTGCCTGTCGGTACCTACTGGTAAATTATAGAATGAGGACTGCTATATATTCCGTGTCTTCTTTGGTGCTTCAGCGCCGCAGATGAGCACATAATGTGTTTTGTGGGGATATTTTGCGAACATTTGTATTCCGCAATTAATTAAGTGGGTTTATAAGTAAAATAAAGGATATATTTTGTCGGAGTGTGCCGGAGGACTTAGCAAATATGTCACGGTTGGTCCGCGTCTCCCAGTGCTAGCTAACTCGTAACTTGCCAAGTTATACTCAACTTGACGTTGCAAAACATGTCTTTCTCTCGTCTCATCCCCAGGGCTGCTGCTATCTCCCGCCTCGTCCGACCCACACCCACCCTCCAGACACGTTGGGTTCCCCGTGCTACGTACTCCGCCGGCGGTTCATTGTCCAAGGACACAATTACCTCCCGTGTCCTCGAGACATTGAAAGGCTACGAAAAAATCGACCCAGCAAAGGTTTGAGCCTCCATGCATGCCTTCAGGGCTCTCTTTTTTGATATCCTGACGCGTTTAAAGCTCTCCGTTTCTTCCCATTTCCACCAAGACCTCGGTCTTGACAGTTTAGATGCAGTCGAGGTCATGATGGCCGTCGAGGAGGCGCGTGTTTCTTCTTCGTTTCCTTACCAACATCGTTATTTACAGGCCACCAGGAGTTCTCAATTGAGATTCCCGATGCTGAGGCCGACGAAATCACAACCGTACAGCAAGGTATGTTTATTTTGATTCCTCAGGTCCGCGGCATTACCCAATTAACGCACCCGTAGCTATCGACTATATCGCAAAATCTCCTGAAGGTAGGGTCCTCTTCTGATTACGCTCTTTCTTTTTTCGGCTGACCGCCTGTTTTTTCAATTCGTTAGCCCATTAAAAGCTGGAGAAGAATAGCTTGCGATTCGGAATAACCCGTACTATACATTGCTTCCACCAATCCCGCTTCTCTCTAATAGCTATAATGGAGTCTCTTGACCTGAGAGATGACTGATGTGTCAGGGCCGATCAATAGACCTTTAACTGTTTTTTTTTTCAAAGATGGAAACTTTCCACAGAGTTCCGTCAAATCATCTGCCTTTGACTGGTTGCATGAGTCTCTCCCTCCTTTCTCCCTCAAAATTCGCCGACTTTCCGGTTTAGGAATTATCAGTCCGGTCGGATATTCAGTCGATGGGTCTTCTCTCACTGGACCTTGTCAGCGTATAAGAAGATCGGTGTAGCAACCGTGTAATGGTCTGAATCTTGCTAACTTAACACCCCGACACCCGTTTCGAACAGCGATGCTAGCCGAGCGAGAAGTTATCGTTGAACATCCTTGGCTCAAAGTTGGATGTACCCTGGGCGAGGGTGTGTTTGCACTGTTGATCGCACTCTGTTGCCCATTGACTCTAGCGTAATAGGTCCCATTTATGACCCATCAACCTCACTACTTCACTTCGTCGATATATCAGAAAAGAAGGTATTACGTTTTCGAAATAAGAGTTGGACGTGATCGGTCCTCATCAACGTTGTTCACAACATCAGGTCTTCCACGCCAATATACAAAAAGAGGAATGGTCTGTAGAGGATTATGAAGAAGCAATATCTTGTTTAACCTTCCGACGTGATGGTGTAGGAGTACGCTCATTTGATCATCTTTCTGGAACGTGTACCCTCATCATGCCTTTGAACACTAGTTGGCTTGCGCTGCAGCTCAAGGTTTCGCCCTGTTAAACCAAAATTCGACCATATCATACCTTTGTAAACCTCTTCTTCCCCAGCACACTCCATTCACACGATTCAACGACGGCGCATGCGATTCCAAAGGTCGTTTCTTTGCAGGAACGATATACAACAAGGAGAAAGACATTCCAGGCAAATTATACAGATACGATCCGGGAACTGGGACCTGCGATGTCGTGGACGAGGGGCCTTTTACGGCAGGTCTGCTTCTGAAGCTTGTTTTGACATTCCTGATGTAAATTTGTCACAGGATTCCAACGGTTTAGGTTGGAGCCCAGACGAAAAAATCTTGTGAGCGCTTATTTTTCTTGATCTGAATAGAAAGCTGAGATGGAACAGTTATTTCACCGACTCACTGGTCAACAAAATCTACGCTTATGACTATAGCGACGGAGAGATCAGTAACAGGCGCGTCTTCATAGACGCCATGGAAAAAGGGTTTCCCGAAAATACCTTTTGCGACGGCTTGTGTGTCGATGACGCGGGAGGAGTTTGGAGTGCACGGTGGGTGATTTGACCGGGTTCAATTCCACAGTCACTCACACGACCAAGATGGGGAGGCTCTCGTGTGGTACGATTCACTAAAGAGGGAAATGTCGATTTCCAAATCGTATTGCCGACTGTCTTGAACGTAACTTCTTGCTGTTTTGGAGGTGTGTGGCCATTTCTGTCTGGCTTCCTTGTACATTTTTATCCCATGTGGTACCAGGGCCCTCAAACGATATCATGTTCGTCACAACCGCTCACTGCGGAGCCAACGGGGGAGATGCAAGTCGACAAGAAAGATATCCTGATTCGGGCGACATTTTTCGAGTGGAGTTATCGGGTCTTTTTCGAGGCATAAAACGAGGAGAATTTGCTGGGTAAAAAACAAGGCCTCGAAAATTGGGTTGAATATTTGGTTTCAGTATGAGGGTTCAGTAGGATTTGGACTTTTGAGATAATTTCAGATTTTAAATTTGGTTGAACGCGTTCGCATTTTGTTGAATGTAATTGCAAGATGTGGGGAGAAGAAAGACAGAGGAAAGGAAGTGAACGCGAATATCGTGGCTTATGTAAGCCAATATTTTTGGCAAGAACCGCGTCAAGAGCTATTAGTTGGCTTGTCATTTCATTCCGAATCCCTTAACTCTCCAGTTACCGCCATGAAACATGGAGTCGCCTTTCGCAAGTTTTCCCGGACTTCATCCCACAGAATGCTCATGTTGAGGTTCGCAACTTCTCTACGTGCTTTACACCCGGCTCACTCACTGGTCTACAGAAATTTGGTCACTTCGCTATTCGAACATGAACAAATCAAAACTACTTTGCCCAAAGCGCGAGATACTGCCCGACTGGCGGAAAAGGCAACTTTCTTCCGTCCCCAATGTGATTTTCTTTCTTATATTCTTCACAGATAATTACATTGGGCAAGAAAGGAGACAACAACGCCCACAACAAAGCTTCCGCCTTCCTTCTGAAGCCTCTTGCTCTGACCAAGCTGTTTTCGACCTTTGCTTCAAGATATGCTGAACGTCCAGGTGGATACACGCGTATACATAAATTCGGAAACAGGTTCGGCGATAATGCTCCAGTCGCAATCGTGGAACTCGTTGATAATCCTCGGGACTTGAAATGGGAGATGACCGCACGAGCAACTGGCTGGGATTTACTGAGGCAGAGACAAACACTCAATCGTCCCATTGAAGAACTCTTGAAATGGGGTGCCACTGACGCACCGAAGATTTTGAACTTAGAAACAAAATTGGAAGATCCCGTATTCGCCTCAGTGTTACGACCAAAAACGCGGCGGAACGTCCAGAAGGTGCTGCGGTACAGAGGAGCAAATGGTATCAAGGAGCTCGCGGACAAGGCCCAGATTCATGCGGTATGGTCATTTCTCTTTGGTCAATGAATCATTTAATGGATTGTTCGCCATTCAGGATAAACTTCTTGCCGCCCCCCTCACGGACAAGGCAGCGTTTGAAGACCTGAAAGCAGAAAAACCTGACACTCCTCGTCCTCGTCGTTTTGCTGGTCACAAACGAATTGGAGAACATCGTCCTGCACTTGAAATTGCGCGGGGCGCTCTGGTACCTGATACACAGCGAAGTAAAAAAAGAAATCGTATCATATATAGTACGGAGAATGCTTTGACTCACGGAGTCAAGCTCTTGTAGCTACACCTCACCGGTCACCCCATATATCACCACTAAACGTCATTTTGAATGACCCAACAAAGTATAATGTGCCACTCTAATTCTCCTCAATGTATTGCTTTCTTTCAGATATGTTTCTTCTTCTACCACAACCACACAAGTATCCATCAGTACACACCAAAACATCAGGTTCACGGGCCTTTCGTGGAGAGGAAACCGCCGCGGCCTGGACATTGATATTTTACCCACAGTCGGATGGGAGCAAGATAGGCTGTTCTGGAGATACCTGATGACATGGTTGTTATACGAGATCCATGGCCAATGTACCAGAGCGACAACCCATAAATTAACGTTTAACCCAGAATATTGAAGTAAGATTATTTTTACAAGTATTGAATCTAGATGTTTCTCTCTCTCTCTCTCTCTCTGTGCTCTTCTTCCTATCCGATACCCTTTTCAGAGTCAATCACATACGAATGCACTGGTTTGAGACGTGCTCACCAAGATTATAGGTTCCTACTATGAGAAGACGCTAGGACGCATTCCGAACGGGTATTCTCTCCACCAACGATCTACTTGTACTTCGTTTGTAACCGAGGGGGATATTGACGTTGACGAAGAAGAGTCTGAAGGGTTTTCGGTAAACAATTGGGAAATATAGCGATCTATATTTCTCCATGACTTCACTCTGGAAAAGAAAGAAAATAAATTTTCAATTCGATCGAGTCAACAGGTCCTCAGGAACTCACGTCACACTGGCAACTCTGGTTCGGAATTTGACGGCATATTGATACGTCGACCCAGATTCGAGAATGAGCGTCAGGCTTTGCTCTGGGTACAGGAGGACAACGGGACCGTTTTGGCTACCGTAGTCTCTGAGAAGTTGTATCGAGATGGTGTCGAGCATATCGTTCGTGACGTCGAAATCAATGTCATAATCCTCAAGTACTGGCATGGCGTATTGACAGTGAAATGGTCAAGCACTGGGGGAAGCGTTCCAGACGCTGATGGGAAGGAAAAGAAACGAAGAATAAGAAAAAATCGTCAAGAAAGAGAGAATGAGGGAGAACTCACGCGTCGAAGGGTCGGTATTTATGCTGATAAAGTCCCCTATCTTCTTGTGATAAAACCGAGGACTCAACAACGAATGCAACAATAGAGGATGAAGCAATTGTTGTTATTCCCAAGTTTTTCCTGAACTATGGCCGAGATAAAATTGCAGCGTAGGGACAGGTGGGGCGGAATACAGGAAATGTGGGGAATGCCACGGCCACGTTCATTTTATTGTCTTCAGACTCGACCAACCTGAATGAGAAGATGATCCCCATCACAGGGACGCTTGCCGCTAGTCCTGTCCCACAGGGGCCATCACGGCAGTCAATCCAGTTTCTGTACATAGTCCAAACAACGAGGCTGGCTGCAGCGTCTCTCATTCGAGCTAGGGTCCAATATTTCCAATAACAGAGAAGATTTCTTGGATCTGCCAGTGCCAGGTCGCGGAGCTGCATATATTTGCCTCGTGTCGAAACTGCCATTACTCCAGTTTCCCGCCCTATCTCATCACATGGCTTTCAATTATCTAACTAAACTATTGTATGTTGTACACATCAAATGTCCTTGGTGTTTGCTATAAATACTGCCGTGAAATTCTATCATAGTCACACAAGCCGTGGTGTTTTTCGCCTGAATGAACCTTCCGCTGTCAAATAGGTCAGCATCCTGAGAGTCATTGACGTGATAGCTTGACAAACCAGCGTCCTGGTGAATCATGTACTGTGGGACGTACCAGGATGCGCCTGAGCTCGATTGGGCCGCTCGAGGTAAGGATCCTGTGGAGCATCGTAATAATTATTCGTCGGTGTTGGGACATTTGCTTGGGTATAGGCGTTGGAGGGATAAGCTGGCTCGTGTTCCGGAGGGTAAGTTGCATAACCATAGTTATCGGTGGAGAAACCGTCTTTGGGCTCTTGATACGGTTCGCTGAGCACGTCTGAAGCACTGGTAGAACTCTGGTTTCGGAAATGCTTATAGTCATTGTTTTGACGGTTTGTGTGGCCAGCATAATTCTCATCTCCAGACGGCCGAGAGTCCCATGGGTCATTTTGTTCAGATAAGGGAATATTTTCCGAAGCAAGAGGTTGCGTGGGGTCGTAAACTTGATCGTAGCGGTCGTGATCTCGGCGTTGTGATGTGGCATATGCATTAAGGACGAAGTAGAAGTATATCTAGAAGCAAAAATCAGTTTGTGATTACAGCAAGTGAAGAAGAGTACCTACATGAGCAATGGCAAGTATAACCCAAAGAACGCCCATGATACCGACATCGACCCAAGGGAAAATGTTACAAAGAGTGTCACCTTCACCAGAAGTCTGTCCATCTGGAGAAGTGAAAAAATCCTGAATGCATTTGGATTTTGCAGTCGTGTGTCTGGTTGCCGACATGATTATCCACGCAAGAGCGACTGAAAAAGCAGCTGAGACAACCAGCCCATGGATATTAACATATTGTCTGTAAAGCGTCGGTTTTTCCTAAAGTTTATGTTCAGAACCATGGTCTCCTTGGACAGGATGAAAAACATGCCCGAGAAACTGCAATGAAACCCAGGAATTGCACGCCAGCGGCAATGTAGCAGATGATACCCAAAATCCAAGGAGCAAATGAAGGGGTAGATGCGCCAACAACTGATGAGTGATTCAGTAAACAGAAGCACAGACAACAGACAACGATCAGAATCGTACTGGATGGAGTTGCAATTGAGAGAGTGCCAACCAAGACACCTAGAACGGTTTGTTCAATGAGGGTAGCATATATCCCTGCGTTGACCATTGGAATTGCACAGCAGCAATATTCCCTGGACTTGGATTTGGAGGACTTCATGGTGGTATAGAACGAAGGGGAGAGACTACAGCGGCGATGGTCACCGCTCAAATGAAAGGAGGGGCAGTGTCACTGTCAGTGGTTAACCAGTTATGTAATACGTCAATATATTGAAGCCATTTACGTCAGAGTGTGACTCGTTGTAGTAGTCACGCCATGGTACGAGTTGGGGAGAGTCTGCTGGGACTCTTCACCTCCTACCACCCGTCCTCCTCCCCCAATGCGCTCTTCTACTCTCCTTCTCGCTTTTTGTGCCCTGTTCGCTCCTTCTCTCGCTCTTGTAACTCAAGAGCAACAGCCTCTTCAAGATCTCGCTTCAGGGCCTATCCATACCACCGACAGTTGGAGTTGGAAAGACTGTGGTGAGTAGCCTGCTTGTACCTGCTCAACTCATCTTCACAACATGAAATTAGGAACGGACACTGATCCTGTCGAGATCGACTCGATTCAAGTCTCCCCAGACCCTCCCCAGCCCGGCAAGGACTTGACTGTCACTGTCAAAGCCAATGTAAAGCAAGAGATAGTGGTCTGTACAAGTATTTGGTCCTCGGATCGTGCTCTTTGTTGATTTAGATGTACAGGAAGGAGCATATGCAGACGTTACTGTCAAGCTTGGGCTCGTCAAGCTTCTCCAGAAGACATTTGACATTTGCGAGGAGGCGTACGTCATTTAACACGCCCTTCCGAGTATGCTCCTGACCTCTGTCCCAGTCGCAACGCCAATGCCTCAGTACAATGTCCTGTGAAAGAGGGCCCCTACACCGTCGTGCAGACAGTGGCTCTTCCCAAAGAAATCCCGAGAGGTTCGAAATCCCATCTATCTTCCTACACCTCTCACTGATAACGTTCTTTAGCCAAATTCTCCGTCAATGTTCTCGGCTATACTGTTGAGGAGGAGCCTTTGACTTGTGTTGAGCTCAAAGTAGATTTTATGAAGAACCCTTTCCCCCGTTTCTGGTAATGGTCCTTATATTTACACGAGTTGAGCTCTTCCTGCAATCACCGGTGTTATTCTTTTTGAGTTCTATCTTCATCTCTTATGTCATTCTGCCCAGATTGCCTGCCTGTTATGCAATACATCGTTTTAGTACTTTTCACCTTATTCACAAGATGAGAACGTATAGATCACAATTACCATGCCAACATGACCACAGACGACTGCTCGCAATGCCACTTTTGAAAGAGCAATAACATCGGGCCCTGTATGGCTTGTTTCTCGGGCCTTGATTGTATTCGCAGTGCCAACTCGCATTCTTCAGTAAAATATTGCGATATCTCTCGCTCTTCATCCTAGCAAAAACAACACCAAAACTCTGAGGGAACGTAGCATTGATTAGGCACCTTTCCACGACCTTTTTTCGACGGCATCGATGATCCATGTACACTAAGTAGTTGTGGACCCTCATTTTGAACGGTTAGCCTGAACAGCGGCAGCATCCCTTCGATAATGCTCTTTTCAATGTCTTTTGGACCGTATGTATCGATGTAGACACGTACCTAAAGATGTTCCGGACTGCTGTCTGGTTCTTGTAATATGCAAAGCCTATTCCCGATAACATTTAATTTAACTGGACATTTTCCGCATAGAACCACCTTACCGTCGTTCGGAGAGGCCTACAAGATCTGTCAGTGAGCAATGTATCTAAAGATGCAAACACGAACTTACTCCGCCAATAAGTTCGTCAGCATATTTAATGAGGCGATTCCCACCATTTTCCTTCAAGCCAAGTGCGCCGAATTGCCACGGCATTATACTTTTCAAATCTCATAAAACATCCATTACTATTTGGTATGTCACTCACCCACTGGAATATATTAGACAGAGTCGGTTTCTTGAAGAAGCAGAAGAACTCACGCATGCTGTGTCTTCAAGGCCAAGTCTACCCATTCTGGATATATCGCAGTTTTGTTTTCTTGACGTACATTTAAGATAGAGATAAATCAGAATCCTGGTATGGGGACTCACGAATACCGAATACTCCGAATTCTTCAAGGACCAGGGGTTTATTGGCCTTTTTTGCAGCTAATGTAATTTTGATGAGAAACAGGTTCTAAAGTCCGAACTTGCAAGTGGAATTACCATTAGCATGAGCTTGGATCCAAAGAAGACCCCAATCTTTAATGGTAAAATTAGATCCTGGTGTATCCTGTTTGAAGTACTAGTATCAACAAACTGGACCCGGGATTGTTGATACACTCCGAGCTCTTACCAGCTGCGGGTACCTAGTCGTTTCTGTGCCATGGTAGTAGGCTCTCGAATATTTCTAGAAGAGTACTGACCAGTACTGGGGATAAAGATGCTGTTCGTCAAAGTGGATAAGCGTCACGAATATCATTGGTTAACGAGCTTGACATACATATGTCCCAAAATCAATGTCGTCCAGTTGTAAATCCGCATCGAAATCCTCGCCAGCTGCAGAAAGTTGTCCCATCAGAAAGGATGTTCCAGACGGCCACGCGACGACCATAATACCTTGGCCATTAAAGTTGTAGTCAGAAACAAAGGCACCGTTATACCAGAAACCAACGTTTTGGTCTTTCCAGTAGAAATGACCTTCGCCACCGGTAGTGATCATATGCCATGGGTCACTACAAAACTTTTGAGACATCAAGTGTACATCTATTTGGATAGGTAAACTCACAGAGAACGAACGAAGATGGATTGCTGCTTATACCACCGATTTAACAGACCCGTTCCCGGAACACAGTCGGGACCTCCGGGAAGATCACCCAGACACCTGGCCTCGTTCATAAGCTCCCAGGCAAAGATGTTCGGGGAGTGCTTATATCTGTTGACGATAGTTTTGACATAACGTTCTGCAGAGTCAGGTCAGGGCATGAATTCTCATGGATAACAGTTGAACACGTACGATACGACGCAATTATATTGCTATCAGAATAGAAGACGTCATGAGTTTTTCCTGCACCGGCGATCCAGTTAATATAGAGTTCAGAACCCTGGCCATAGCAACTTCGTGAGGCCGATGTGTGTTTTTTGCGCGAAGCATGTACTTACACCGTATCCTACCCTAAGAAAAGATATGTGTCGTTGGAGTTCCGCCGTCAAGAGGTATTGTATTGAAGTTCTTACCAGTTATTTGTGAAGGCGAGAATCACTTTGATCCCGTATTGGCCGGCAGCATCGATGACATAGTCCAATCTTTGCAATCCTTGCGGACCGTCGTTCAGAACCCATTCACTAGAATTCCACACCTAGATAATTTAGTCATTTTCTGGGTCCAAACCTACAGGTCACTACTACCTGATAATAAGTCAAGCCGGACTTGAGAGCTCCTGGAACTTCTGAGCCGTTTATCGCATTGAAACCCTTAATCACTCGATGAATAACGCGACAGGGACGGATAAACGAATAAAATTTACCCAAGTGCGAAGGACCTTTATCCCAGCCATTTGCATTTCTTTAAAGGTGGCATGAACATCTTCCTTGGTGGTCAAAAGAGGAAGCCACTATCAACAGGATCAGCGATCGACGGAAGGCAAAGGTCAATTATAAAGGACAGACATATGAATTCGCTCCTACGAAGGCCTAAGGAGGAGAAGAATAAATTTAAGAACTGAAGAGCCTAATAATACACGTTACTTACGAAAGGCTTTCCGTCCACTTGAAAATTTCCATTTTTCTGGCTTGCAAACCCTTGAGGCAAGGCTTGGTTCTGACTGAATGCGAGTGTGAACGCCAACAGGGTGCATAAAAAGGGTGCCACGATTAACCGCATGGTGCTGGACTGGTTTCAATTCTTGTGCCACAGTCCTTTATATATTTCCTTTCGCTTTATTTTCATCTGAGTGAAGTATTATCTTCGGTAAATCATCGGTGAGGCAGGAGAAGCATCTCGCAGATGATTTGGAGATCAGGATGAAGAGCGCGTATAAGAGAGAAGACAGGTGGGTCTTGCGAAAGTCGTGAGGAAATACATATCGCGTTCGGGTTGGATTTCGGATTCAATAGCTGCGTGATGTTTTTAGATGTCGACTTGGGTGCATTCAACTTCGAGGGGGCCAACAGAAGTCAACAAGGTCCATTACAGATTGATTCCAGAGTGGCTGGCATAGTCACTGATATTGATCGAAATCCCGAGAGCGATAATGGTTCCAGAACACTGGATGATTGGACCTCAAATGGAACACATTAGTGCAGGTTGGTCCGGTCCACCGCCTATGCGAATTGAAAGAGTGAGAATTCGGCAGATTCGCCTTGGGTTTGTCGCTTAGGAAGGATAACCAGCCAGAGAGGTAGGTATGTTTTCAGAGCATCCTTGAATTTTACGCATTATACGGGAGCAGGGGAAGACAAAACGAGACAGAACGAGATATCTGCTCTGGTGCATCAAGACGAAGAACAGTCAAAGCTTGAGCTTGAACGTATCGACTTGAACTTTAATTGAGACATCATGGTCCCGGCAGAAACGGGCCGGAATACCTTTTTCACCACTTGGGAAATTTCGATAGGTTTTGCAGTGGCCACATTCATTGCGTTTAGACTCAACACCATCCTCTCCCTTTCATTCCGACAATATGCCCAAAAGTGCGAAGAAGAAAAAGGATAAAGTCGCCGACTTTTCGGTAGTTATTGGTCCATTCTGCGCAGCTCAACTTGCATCTCACTTTTCTTTTTGAGTAGAAAGCGAAACTAAAGCTCGGAAAAGGGAAAGCTACCCCAACCAATGCTATAGACACATCGTTCAAGGCACGGTGTGAGCGAATATACTCGTTCAAAAAGAGGTTGAACTTACTCCTTACCAACATCTCTAGCAATTGCTCTCCCATCTCAGAGTATCGCTACCGAGAAAGACGGCTCTCAACCCATAACAAAACGACAACTAACGTTCAACGACCTAATCTCTCATCTCCGGCATTATAACGCTGGGACCAGAAAGGGTATGTTAGTTTCTCTCGTTCGCTTATATGCGCTTTTCTTCATCTTTGTCAGATGCCTTGATTGGCTTGCGAGAACTGTTCGACTCGAACTGGGAACTACTAGGCTCGAGTCTAACTCCGTTGGTGAATGCAGTAGTGCGCCTTGTAGGCGATGAGGTGAATATCAACCTCGCTCTTGTGACAAGGGTCTCGCATCTTAATCATGGAAATAGGATGCAAGTGTCAGAAAACAGTTACTTCTGTTTATGGCCTGGCTTCTACCCCGAATACCCCAAGTATATTGTCCACAATCACATCAAAGGTTCAAATTCTGACACGCCACCATAGGAAGACCTCACACCACACTCACCTTCACTTCTCCTTTTCACTACTTCCGCTCAAACACATATTTTCCCAGAAATCAGGATCGATGCCATAAAGTTCCTTGATGTTCTCCTAGAATGCATCCCAGACAGTGTGATTGGAGGCTGGTCTGAAAAGGGAGAAACTCACGGTAGTCTAGTCCTGGGGGGTTATCTTGGAGTCCTTAATGCTGGAACGAGATATGGTGAAGCTGATGGTGAGTGTGGTACTAACTCTCCTTGGTTCAATACTGTTGTTCCTTACGATAAGCATTCCCTAGGGCCATTGAAAGCGACTTCGACGGCTAGTGTAGTCTTGACCCCTGCTGTACGTTTTCAAAATCTATGCACCTCGTGATATTATAATGAATATCTTCATCCTCTAGTCGAAGCTTGTCGTTTTGCGATCACTATCGACATTCCTCCAAAAAGCTCTCTCCTCATTAGAGGTTACATCATCAAATCAGAAAGGGAAAGCTCCTATAACTTCAAGTACCAACCTGGAAGCCCTATTTATGAAGAATGCGTTCTCTTCAATAGAGGGATTCTATGCTTTCGAATCTCTGATAGAGCCCACTATGCAAAGTGCTAGAAAAAGTGTCTTTTTGACTTGGAAACCTGAAGTGTCACCGGACGATGACTTCGGGGATCTCTTCACCCAAGACTTCCCGCTCCTCAAAACTTCAGAGGAAGCTTGGACGCTACGTGATCTTGAACTTGTTCAAGATGCTTCGGGGATGAATGTCAATCTTCAAAGGCCGCACAATGCTAGTGTAGAGTTCGTTCAAGTGGGTCCAATTTCATTTCAGGCTTTCATGAGAAGAGAATTCACAACGGAGCTTTGTAGCGCCTTGCTAATACATTGCATTCGACGATCATCGAAACTTACTTGGACTGTGCCCCCTCGGTCTTCTCGCCTGGGTCCACCCCTTCGGAAACAGAAGTCCAGCTCATCCTAAATATCGTCCGCATAACTCAAACGTTGTATCACACCATCTTCCAATCACCGGAAAACGTACGTGCGTTCATAGATTGGAAGGGGTGTATTCGTAAGACCTAATATGACAAACCAGGTGGACCACGAGCATTTAGTACACTTGGAAAGTATCGTGAACTACATGGCCCCATACTTCCCGGCGTCTACTCGAGATAATAAGGTATCATTCAATTGATACGAAAAAAAGATTCATTAACAGATGTCTATCTTGCCACAGCTAGATCAATCATACGAGGAATTTAACCTGATATTCTGCGAGCTAAGTTCCTTGGTCGTGACCGCTTCTCAGATCGAGTCTTCGAGTCTCAATCAGAAGCGAAGTTCCCAACACCGCGCTACAGGCGGCTCAAAATCCAGGGGTCCAATCCAGACAGAACGGGTGACGCAATACATCACCCGTCGACTTGGTGGAGAAAGCGTTGCTTCGTCGAGCCAAATCAGTGTGCCTATCAACCCCACAGCTTACCGCGCTTTGCTGCCGACCATATGGGCGTTGATCGGCAGCTCGGACACGTTGACGGACGAGTCAAGTGAGGTGGTACACGCCGTATTGGACCATGCCATAAAAATATCTTCCAGGTCCTCATGTAAACGGCTGACAGTGGAGTTCGTTGGACGGTTGATGCTGGTATGTCCCCTTTCAACTCTTTGTATGGGAAAGTTGGAACGCGTTTCTCATCAAGCTTCTCTGTGTGCGATGTGTTGTAATAGTTGGGTCTGGAGCCACACTATCATGGGGTTCTCAGCTTGGACAAGAACGCGGGTCTGAGAGGCCAGTTCGACGCGTGGTTTGAGCATCTGCCGCAGGTTCTTTGGGAGCTTGGCGCTACCAACCTGCCTACCACCGAGGTGAGTATATGCTATGTGCACAAAACACAAAAACAAAGAACTAAATACCATCCTGACCTCATCCGCCCTGTTCGCAGATTACACTCAGAGTCCTTTTGCGCGTCCTTCAACGCCGGCCAAAGAAGGCGCAGACCGAGGTGAGTTTTTTTCTCCCCTGGTTTTGGTTTTGGACGCAAGGCCACGTTATTGACGCTGGGTTCCATGCAGACAATCACTTCACTTCAATCAAGGCTCATACCCTTCTTCTACATGGACCATCCGACCCGCGGAGCTGTGCCCGGGCCCTACAAAAAGCTGCCAGTTCTATCGGCATCACGGGTGCGTGCTCTCGTGTTGGACGTGGTGTGTACCATCCTGGCTCTAGGCAAACAGGAGGGGCAGGAGTTTGAGGGACTTTTGAAAGCGGTCGGATTAGCTGTCGCCGGAGAAGATGAAGAGAGTTATTGGACGCATGTGTCGAGTGTTCCTATGAATAAATAAAGCTTTCATGAAAGTGAAGAAGGGAAGTGGGATGAGATCAGAGCTCCCCCTGGCCTCAAACGGGATTGGCACAATCTTTCATTTGGTAAAGTAGAGATGTCAACTTGCTTTTCTATTTCATTTGAAAACTACTGCTACGCTTTATCGGCTATGCGGGGCGTAGAAGGGGGGTCGAAGCGATACATAGCATACATGACTAGAGCAGGTAGCATAAGTACGGAAAGGTTTCGAGCAAGCTCGAGATAGAGAACATTTCTAGTTAGGTTATAAAAAAGCAAAGAATGAGTGAGAGCTTTGAATCCAGCCTTTTTTCCGTTTCGTGTTGGCTCGCACAGGAGACGTAAAAAGTATCGAGACACCACGGGCGTCCCGTCTCGGCAGGCAAATATAACAAGGAAAAAGAGAGGTTTTTAAAAAAGGAACGATGGAATGCAATCTGAATGATGGACTGCATTGACTGCGCAGGATGAAATTGGCGAAGGAAAGGTGAGGATCTAATTCCAAACCCAAGTGACTCCAGAGAGGCGACCGATGGAAAAGTCGGCGAGTTGGTTGAACGCGGAGGGAGAGAAGTCGAGGTCGGTGAGAGCGCAGCCTTCGCAACGGTCTGTGAGGGCAACTACGACGCTCTTTCCCTTGTCTAATAGTGGAACAAGATGTATTAACACCGATGTGGTGGAGCGGGCAGAAAAAAGAAGGATGGGAAAAAACTCACAAGTGGCTGTAACAGTCTTTCCACACATAGGATTGTTGTTGGGATTGACACCGTTGTAACCGCTGTCAAAGTTTGATGAGAAAAAAAGAGACCAAAAAAGGGAAAAGAATGACGCACGGGTAGTTGTCAAAAAGGAGGTGGGAGACAGCGGCGATATGTTGATTATCGTTGTTGGTGATGCCGCACGCGCCCAAGCCCGCTAGAATATGAGAGAAGGTAAGGAGATCGGAGAGGAGAAATGAAAGGGAAAGACGGACTGGAGTAGAAAGTCCCTTGGCCAGTCTGGGTGCCAACCATGAAGCTGGGAAGGTTACCAGCAGGGGGGGCGGCCTGCTTGGTAGTCGGGGCGGGGGGAGGGGGAGAGGGTTTAGGGGTGTTGGTAGCAGCAACAGGGGCGGGGGTGGTAGTGGTCTTCTTGATCACCGGGGCAGCGGCCTTTGTGGTGGTCTGAGGAGGAGGAGGAGGGGCCTGGGTGGTGGCGGCCTTGGTGGGGGTGGTCGGAACAGGGGTGTGTTGGACGACGGAGGAGGAGGAGGCGCGCGTGGAGGCGGGTGCATTGGCGGAAGAGGATCTCTGCTTGCAACGCCTGGAGTTCT
This sequence comes from Psilocybe tampanensis, assembly GCA_019904355.1. NCBI lineage: Eukaryota > Fungi > Basidiomycota > Agaricomycetes > Agaricales > Agrocybaceae > Psilocybe > Psilocybe tampanensis. The sequence continues at coordinate 13,354 of JAHXRV010011883.1, read as the reverse complement.
GGCGTCTCTGGAGAGGGAGAACGGGGACACCGAGGGGCTCGGGGACGGCGACGCGGGCAGCAATGGCGCGGTGGTGGGCGTTGTGCCTGACTGCATGGGGGGTGGCGAGGGCAGAGACGGAGACGAAGGAGAGGCAAAGAACGACGAAGACCTTTACGAAAGACATGGCAAGGGAAGGTAAGGAAAAGAAAGGAGGGAGGAAGGGGGGTTATATAGAGGAGAAGGGAAGAGGAGGGAAGAATGAGTAGTAGGCTTGGCTCTCCAACTTTCTTAATTTTCACCATCTCCGTTGTTTGTTCCTTGTTTGCGCCGTTACCACCGCCATGTGTCCAACATGCACTCTCCAAAAAATACTTTAATCCTATCTAGCCATACTCATACATACATGCATACGCTCAGATCTCGGATCCTGCCTGCGTCGCGTACATCTTCACTAGTCCTGTGCTCGCCGTTCCTCCAAGGCTCTTGCCATACGCGTCTATCTGTCCAAGCACCAAGAGACTCTCCAGCCGGCTTGGCTCTGCAGGTATTTTGAATAACCGCGTCACATCCTCTTCAGGCAACGGCGCAAGGCCTTGCGCAACCCGGCTCGCGTTCTCTTCTTTGCGTTTCGCGATGTAGTTGTCCGCTTTAGCTCGTTCCCGTGCAATCTGTCGACTCATGTACGACAGGTTCCCTTCTTCTGTTCGATAGTTATCAATCGCTTCCACGATTTGCTCTAGGTTCCGTGCAACCCCTCCTTTTCCCAGATCAAGCACAGAGAACGACGGCTCCAACCCAGTCTTTCCACTGCCCTTTCCAGCGCCGCTCGAAAGCGGCCCGCTGCTCGTTTCTGTCAGTGTTCCGAGGAATGCTCCCAGCAGTGCGTTCGTTCGGATTTTGAGAGGCACTTCTTCCAGTATCGATGAAAATGTTAGGCGGTGGCTCATCAGACTAGTCCAAATCCCCATATATCAGTCCTTTGCCACACGAGCTTGTCCATGCACCCCTGCTCACCTTGAGCTGCTGAAGTTGGATTTTTTGTAGGCATCCAAAAACGCTGCCGTCAATCGGTACGCCCGGAACGACGCATTGCCTCGTGCTGTTTGCGAAAGGTCTGAAAAAAATTTAGCCAATCAAAAACCCCACCCTGCCAAATCTGTATTGCATCGTGCTAACCGTGTACAATGACAATACCCCCGTGTCGCAGTTTTTCTTGATGAATCGCCTGGGTGTCCACCAGACTTTGGTTGAAGAAAGCACCGAGTGTGGTAGCCTGGTAGAAGCCAATCACACTGTCATCAGCTTGGACCTCTTTCAGCGAACGGAGCATGGCTGTCTGGTGGCGGGCTAAAAGGGGAATCAATGTCGACGAAAATGAGGTCAGAAGTGCATTCACACATACCAGTGGATTTTGAAGCCTTGTCGTCGTCATCTCCCGCATAATGGGGTAAAGCAAAGGAATTGGAGACCTCGAGAACACCATCAAGATCAAGGCCTAACAATAAACCATGGGCAGTGGTAGAGGGCGCCTCGCGTGCGTGTTTAATGATTTTTGACACGACCTAAGGGGCCAAGTTCATTTGGTATGAGAAAGAGAATATGAGAAAGACATACTAATCCATCTAGTTGGACAGAGGTGAGAGGGATATCGGCCTCGATATCGATGACTTTTGCCATAGATGCAGGAATGGCTTCATAAGTGGGTGCAGGCGCGGCTGGGGCAGCAGAGGGAGCGGGAAGAGATGCCGCAAGGGCAGCGGCCATCGACGTTGCAGCCATTTTTTTAGATTGGATTGGAACAAGGTCAACGTCGTCGTTGTCTATAATGCACTGTAGAAAAACGACAAGCTTTTGGTCAACACGGACAAACAACTGCTCAATGAGGCCTCAGGCGTCTCAACCCCTAGTTTGCCCCTCAAGTAGCAAGTTTCTACTATTGTAGCAAGTTCAAGAGTCCCATACCCCAAAGACGTGTTGTAGAGAAAAGGTTCAATCCGTCTTGTGTTTTTCAATCAAATTTATTCATCTTGTCGTTTCTTGTTTAAGCTGGCTTACAAATCATGCTCTAGTCTCCAGCTTCATCTTCAAACCTCTTTCTCTTTCTTCCACCATGGCCTTCTCTCGCTCCTCCCGGATCCTCGTTCTTTTAATCATTGACATCTCTTTCTTTCTTCTAGAACTTATCGTTGGTATGTTTTCTTCTGCCGTGCCCTTTCCGTCCTTCCGCACTCACCATTTCATCTAGGATATGCCGTGGGCTCCCTTGCTCTTGTGGCAGACAGTTTTCATATGCTCAAGTACGTGTTTTCCATCCAGCTTTGAATCAATCTAACTTCCTGCAGTGATGTTATGAGTTTACTTGTTGCTCTCTATGCCATCAAAGTACTGTTTGCCTATCTCATTTCCAGATCTGCTGTTAACCTTCCTCTTCAAAGCTGACAAACGCCGGTGCCCCCTCCGACTCGAGATATTCGTATGGTTGGCACAGGGCCGAAATCCTCGCGGCCCTCGTTAATGGCGTCTTCCTCCTTGCACTTTGCTTCTCCATATCCTTAGAGGCTATCGGCAGATTCTTCATCACCCCAGGTTCGTCATTGCACACTTCATTTCCTACGTCATATCCGTTCATGATCATCTGCCGTACAGATATATCCAATCCGAAACTCGTTGTCATCGTAGGATCATTGGGATTGGCATCCAACATTGTTGGATTGTTCTTATTTCACGGCACGTTCATCTTCTCTCTTTTTTTCTTTCGCATTTCATCCTTATCTAACACCATGAACAGAACACGGGCACGACCATGCCCCTGCAGTAAAACATTCTGGATCTTCCTCCGCCACTCCAAGCTCTTCCTCATCCCATAGTGTAGAGAACTTGGTCAGCGGAGATGTTACCCCAACCCAAAAGCACGTCCCGGCCCGCGGTCGATCCCATTCCCATGTTTCCACACCCTCAGAGTCTTTTTCGTCTCTCTATGGCCACCCCGCTGCGACACGTGCTTCCCTTGTGCAAACCGCAAATGAAATCGCATCAGCTCGATCGCCTTCACCCACTCGCCACCACAGTGGTAGCTTTAGCCACCGCCTCTCCTTTGATTCTCCAGTCATCTCCCCTGTCTCTTCTCAACCCGCTGCGTCAGGCAATGTTATGGGTTCTCCTGTGCAATATCTATCCGAAGACACGCCCCTCCTCCATCCACAATCCGAAGAGTCGCCACACGATCATGATCATCACGACGGACATGGACATGGACACGGACACTCTCATGGTTCCATGAACATGCGCGCTTTACTCTTACACGTGCTCGGGGACGCGCTAGGCAATGTTGGGGTTATCGCGACTGGCCTGGTGATCTGGCTAACCAGTTGGCAATACAAATATTACTGCGATCCGGTGATCAGTTTGGTGATCACCGTCATCATTTTCTCTAGCGCTTTGCCTTTAGGTATGATGCTTCTTTTCTTGTGTATACCCTTGTTTTCCATCTTAATCTTCTTTCTTTTCAAGTTCGAAGCACGTCTTTCATATTACTCCAAGGGGTGCCATCGACCGTATCCCTGGAGGAAGTCAAAAATTCCATTCTCAACGTCGACGGCGTTCTTTCATTGCACGAACTCCATGTCTGGCAACTTTCCGAAAACAAGCTAGTCGCGTCCGTACACGTACTGGCTTCGAGAAACCACGACTTCATGCCTGTGGCTGTCAAGATTAGGAGGGTCCTCCATCATCTCGGCATTCATTCATGTACCATCCAACCAGAATATTACCATCCGAATACCATGATTCCTGACGAGCATCTCAAAGTAAGACTATCTTTATTTTTTCGTTGTTTCTGCAAAATGGATATTTATTCATTTATTTCTCACAAAAACCTAAAGACAACTGGGGACACATCGTGCCTCATTCTATGTCCAGCGGACGAATTCTGCGACCCTTCCGAAAATGCATGCTGCCGTGAGTTTTTTCGTCACCGCTCCTCGATCTTCACTATCAATTTCAAATCTGACTCAATTGTATTTGGTAACTCGTACAGCACCACCGCCCTCCACTAGTGTTGAAGTCTAAATGTTATGTTGTGAGAATTTGGAATGAGATGTAAAAGGATATGTTTACACTATATATTAGTACTTGATCATTGTTTCTCTATTCTTATTTTACATTATATCCCTTCAGTTGGCATAAAAGCGGGGAAATTGGCGACGAAAGACTGGGATGATGAAAGCCGTTGGACGATCATGGAACTGACATCACTGGTTCGGTTACGACGCAAATCCAAAGCCAGGCGTCTGGCCATCGCCGCACTCGATTCACCCAACACCAGCCCTTCGTTCCCATTCCCCGATACCCCGCTGCCACCCGCGTTCGCACCCGCAACCGAACCCGCTCCGCCGCCAGATGTAGCCACAGATCTCATTGCAAATTCCAAGTGCACGGCCGCGTTAAGTACTGAGGAGATGATCGCCACGAGAAGTTCCATAGTGATGGTCTGCTCCGGACTTTGCTGCATGTCGGCCATTCCGATCAGCAAGGGCAGCTCGAGGTGTAAGAAAATCGGGAGCAAGGGAGGAAAGCACGGTCCTTGGGGGCTCGTGAGGACGAACGTCGCGATGCGCCTGCACGCCTCGAGCTCTCCCAACGCAGCGGCATCCACGATCTCGGTCCATAAGACCCTGAGGAACTTGACCGGAGACAAGGTATTTAGACACCGTCTGACATCTAAAAACGGAGGTTTGTGTGATCGTGCCATAACGAAAGCCTTCTGAATGGCTTGCTGGACTTGTTGGTATCCGATCTGGCCAGACCCCGAGAATTTGGCTAACAGTTGATCTGGTAAACAGCCTCGATCAGTGAGAAATGATCAACGACACAAAGTGTACGAAAAGGAAAGGGCGCCAGATTGAATGGGGCACAAGGGAAAAGCCGACTTACCGCCTTTCAAGTTCAGAGCATGAGCAATTGTTTGTCGCAGCGCGGGGATCTTGAATGTACTTGGGGGTGCGTTTGGTGGGTCCCGTTTCTTGTTGGATAGCAGAATCATAAAATATGGACTACATATCTCTATGATACATTTAGGCATCGATGGGGATTGAACGAGAAGCTGGATGATCTCGTAATGTATCGGTGCGATAAACCTATGCAAAGCGTCACCAAAATAAACTTCGCCGTTGAATAAAGTCCAACATGGAAAACTCACGCTCTTTGTTGAATGTCTCGAATGAGGACTTTGATGATGCCCACCAGCGTCCAGTTCAATAATGGCCCTGTGAAATACGAGATACCGTTCATTAACATCTCTTTATCCATCTTTTTGGTGTGGCAACTGTTTATTGTCTGGCTGAATAATAGAGGGGTGGCTTGAAGTAGTACTTTTGGTTTCATTGAACTTGGAAAAGGATAAATTTTTTTTTCTCCATTTGACCATACCACTACTCACCGAAGGATGTTGTCTTCTATTCCTTCACTGTTCTTATCGAACAGCTCTTTGTACCATGCCTGGCAAGCCGAAAACTCCTCTGGCTGACGGTCACATAGCCGAGGCATTGAATCGTTATTTGTGAGGTACCGTAACGAGACAGTCCGACTGTTCCTGGTCATTTCAACCGTCTCTAACTGAAAGAAATGGTTTAGACTCTATACCCATAAAGACTTAGAAGGATCAAGACCTTGAATCTCGAGATGGCATATTGTATGAATAAAACAATGTTTCCAAGATGACTGACGGCGGTTTGGGGGTCGCCTGCAAAAAGGAGCGATGAGTCAAGGGAACAGGGATGATTGAAATCCGAAATAGAACTCGCCGACGGTCTCGCAATCGTAGTCTTCCAAGAACATAGCAGAATAGAAAATGAGGTCTGATATGGGTATGTGAAGGGCCAGAATGTCCACAATGATTTCAGACGTATGAAGAACTCTACAAAGTTGGCCGAGGGCATCAACATCGAGAGCGGTTGCCAATGTCGAGAAACGCTAAACGCAATATGGGTCAGCTAAATGAAGATTTGTATGGGGAAACGGAAAATTGGGGCACACCTTCAAGACATGTGAGGCAAAGGCATTATGACTTCCCGCGTCTCGGGTTATCTTGTCTATCCAAACGTGGGCATCTCCGTCGCTGCCGTTATCTTGTATTAATTTCGATTCCATATATGCCTTCACGAGTTAACAAAGATCAGTAAAGACGGTGAAGGAAGGGGAGCAAGTATTCTTACAGGTAGGTCAAGAACCAAATCATGGGCTTCCATGTGCCATTTCGGCGAACTCTCGTTAGATACCAGGGGGTCCAATTGATTAGCATGTTGTTGAGTCAGTAAGTTGTATTTCACGAGCTGGTGGAGGAATTCGCGGGAGAAGGACCGGAAGCTGACTTATTGTCGTCAGTTGTGACTCAGATTGTTAAAGAAGGTTAAAACACACATTTCCTCTTCAGGGATTACTTCAGTTGTAGCATCTCTTGAATTGACCTGCGAAAGTATATCTGGCCGCTGAAAGAGAGCTGTCAGGCCTGCAAGGAGTGCGCCACCCTAACGGTGAGGTGTTACAGGCAATGAGCTGAGAAAACAGAAACGTGCTGTTCGGAAGACATACCGAATCTGCATTAGTCGAAGTATCGGCTCTGACAATGTCAAGAAAAGAATTGAGAAGTATAGGGAGCTGTGAATAGCACAAGCCCGGAGGTTGTCAAAAAAAAGGAGGGCTAACATGGATCGATTGTTCACTTACACGTCCAACCACAAAAGCCTTCCATAGCCTTGAGCTGTTTCCTTGGGATTGAGAAAGGCAGGTAAAGGCGGATAGCAGTAGTTGGGTAAAGAAAACGGTCAGCGACCAAGATGACCAGCGGAAGGTCGCGACGAGGAGCGCCACTGTGTTCTTGCTGTCGCCTGCACCAAAATCATGTGCCTTGTCCATAATCTTTTTCAAACATGGGCACGAGTAAGTAGAGTGACATCTTCTCTAGCGGGAGAAGGTTTTGTGTGCAGCTTACCATATAGTTAAGTAATAAACCCAAACTTATTATGTCGGTCTCCGAACTCGGGCCCAAAATATCTCCCTTGCCCAGTGAGAACTGCGCTGTATGCAGCATCTGTGCCTCTCGTGCAACTTTGACGTCGTCCCCGATCAGAAGAGAAAGAGATAGCGCAAAATTGTCGAGGTCCTGGCGCAATTCTCGTGACAAGCGGTAATTTGTCAACAGTTCGTTCACTTCAGCAAACAAGCGCAGAGCGTCGGTGGTGGAGACTTGTGACATATCTCCGATACATGAGAGCAGAAGTATGACAAGCTCAGAAACAGACGTGGTCAGCTGATGGAAGTGAGATATCGGGAGAGAAAATGCTGTTCGAAGGAGCACGAGGCCATCTTTAACAGTATTGAGAGTCGTGGATGTGGGTTCGTTGAATGGAACGATGGAGCCTATTGGAGACTTTCCAGAAGAGAAATGAACATCAAGAGCAAGGCGACAAAGAGTATCCAAAGTAGCAGGTATGTGCAGGCCGGCTGAATGAGCGGCTTGAAGCAGAGTGGAGACGAATGTGGAAACAGGAAGAATGCCATCCTGAATTGCAGTTTTGAGATAATCTTGCAAGCCCGGATCTCCTGGGTAAGAGCGGTATAGCACGAGGACAGAGTCTGCCAAGTGATCAAGCAAGGAAGATACGAGTGATATTCCATGGTAAACATTTCGACAGGGAAAGACTCACTGCTAAGATTACTGGCCACTTGGCCTGAAGACTCGAGTTGGATGGGTGGGATCTTTGCGATCAAAAGCTTGCATAAAGCAAGCCACTGCGATGATCCTGCTGCTTAAACTGACATGTCCAAAACGTTGGACAAGAGACAGTATTACATACCTTCGGGGCGGGAATGCCACTCTCGAACGAATTCCGCGTTAGGTCCGTCAGATACATCGTGGAAAAGAAGAGGAAAGGGACGGATTAGGTTGGCGTAGTAGTTGGAAATCCAGTCAGTGGATCACTGTTGGGAGAAGGCAAGAACTTAGGTGCAACCTGAACGCATGCAATGATATGAATACGTACATGGACGGTCTGGCGTAGCAAGTCAATGAGAGCAGTTGAGCGCAGTCGCGGCCAGGTGTTGAATGGGCTAGATATCGGATGGAAAGAAGGACGAAAGAGGGAACATTGTCTGCCTTGAGTCCAAAGTGAAAGTGAACGTCCCCTCAAATATCCGTTTATATCCCATCACGTAAGCTACAACTCCCGACGCGTCTATTTATAGTCCCGCGCGTCAAACCAACTCTCAGATCTCATTCCTCACTCGTCCAAAGTATTTTCAGCAAGACACAGGTTGTATTTCAAGTAGACACGCGGTATAAATGTCTCGACCAAGTAATCAATTAATTCATCCCAATTGCAAATTCCACCCTTGCCTCCTCTCGTCGCGCGACTTCTTCGCTCAAAGCCAGAAACTGAAAGAGCAGCATTAGGATAAGAACCTCATAGCATTGTCGTGCTTACCTTCTCCTCATTGGCCAATGTGACTTGATTCAATTCACGCGCAACATTCGCCATATGGACCAAAAGAATCTGAAAAATAAGAGTTGTATGATCAGGAACCTGGAAAATCTGGCAATAGTAGAACACGTACCCTGGTAGACAGACTGGTCAGGCCTCTGCAGGAGGGAACAGGCACCATACGGTCTGGAGCCAGCCCAGCGAGCTGTAATTGCTCTGACAGAAACAGAACATACTGCTCCAATGTTGCGAGATAATGGCGCTTCTTCTCGTGCGAGGAGATGCTGTCACTAGGGGAAAAAAGAAATGAATCTATGGTCAATATCTGAGTATTCATGAAGCAGAAGGAGCCTTACGGGTCTGTCGGGAGGAAGCCAACACTCTCTGCCATCGCGCGCCTCCGGGCCTTGCTCGCAGACTCGGGGCGACCTTCATTAGGAAATTCGTCAGCTGGGACACTAAGTCCCTTCTCCGCCAACTCGGCGAGAAGTTCGCTTGGGGTTGGGAAAGTGGGGACAAAGGAAGAGTCCTTGTCAAAAAACAACTCTGAAATGGGTTCAGGAGACTCGGAGTCTTCCAGTGCCTCGTAAATGGTGGATGATGCGGTAGCAGAGATTTCACACTCGTTGTAGCGCCCGTCTGGGGTGTATATTCCATCGAGATCAGGAGGTGGCTCGCTGTAGATGGAATCCGGGCTCATTAAAGCGGGTCGGGAAGGAACAGGGGCGTATAGGGGTAAACTTGACTGGGTTTCCAAATTATGGGGCTGGGAGCCATATGCACTGATTAACTGGACAAAAAAGGCGGTCAGAAGAACATAAGTTTAAAATGTCAAGCAAAAAGGGGAAGGTAGACCGTACCCTCTGATATTCGTCGGCGTCAGTGAGGGTTGGGTGTTCGTTGAGGGTGATATCAGTGAAGTGGAAGTTCAGTTGGTTCATCGGAGCGCTGAAGACAGCAGAAAGATTTGTGGGTGGGGTATATAAAGAAATAGGGAGAAAATGAAGATCTGGATACACATCTGGAAAAGGAGAGGAACTTACAAGAGAAGACCTGGTATCCGTTGTTAAATTGGTGTCCATCCCACGGTTTGGACGCAAGAAGCCTGAGGAGGAGATCTGAGGAGAGTTGGTTCCCTTTCTTTTATCTGGGTGAGGGGCCTACAGATGTATTCGCCGCTCGGACATTCCGGTTCCAGGAGTCGCGCAAGATCTGGGCTAGCGAATCTTGAACTATCTCGAATAACCCCTTTGGTACGTTTTGTATACTAGTGTTGTAACTTGTTCATGACCCCGACAGCACGGCGGACAATCGCGAGGGTGTTGGGCCCGTTCTCACCGTTGGCCAAAGTCACCGCCAATGAAAACGAACGACGGCAAATTGTTATGTTGTCGGTGAATTTGCATCCCAGATCTCGTTGACGCAGAGGTGGTACTAATTGCAAAAAGCAGATCCAGTTTGAATCTGAGGCGCGGATCGAAGGGAGACAGTGACAGGCGTACGTACAACTGCTCCTCGTCTCGACGGCCACAGATCTCTCACATATGGCAATTCAAAAATCTTCATCTTCTCCTTTTTTTTCAAGAACCAGCAGGCTCTTCCTACCTTCCAAATCACCGGTAGTACCGATTTCTCAGTTCCAACGTCTATATATTTGTTAGATCATATCCTTAATTGCAATCCATTCACCGTCCCCAACCCACTCGCCACAACCATGTCGTCGTATACACAATCTTGGCATTATAATTCACCTTATCCGCCAGTAACGGTACCTGGAGATCAGTACCCACAAGTACCGTCCCCAACTTCCAGTCAACATACATCCGACTCGTCTCCATCGCCAACCGAATTTTCCTATTCCAACCTCCAGATACCCCAAGTCATACCTGTCCCCATTTCCAATCCAACTTGCGCTGCTGTCCAATCCTATCGAAACCATAAGACTCAACTTCAATTCCACCATCAACAAGATACCCATTGTCCGCGTCTGACACACCGATTGCCGCAACATGTCCCTGCTGTCGAGATCGCTCCTCCGCTCCCACCAAAATCACGCAGCGCCGTCAAGGCTCCAACCGGCACGTCCTCCAGGAAAAATCAAATCAGCCATCCGTACGCACGCCTTTTCGCCAGAAGAGATGACGTCAAACGCCGTAAGATATGGAACCACGCACTGGAGAAATTTATATTTTCTCCGCACGAACTGTAGGCATAGATATCGTCTTTTTCAACAGGGTTCTATCGCTGATATCAAGTCTTCGCAGAGCAACCATCGGCGCCCCCCAGCGACGCAGCATTTACATTGCCAGCTTAGAGGCTCACATCAACCACATGCATGACCGACTTCTGAGGTGAGCGTCCTTTCGAAGTTTGTTTTCGTGGTCTCCTGACTTTATTCTCAGTCTCGATAGATGGCCTGTGAACCGCAAAGAAGTCGAAGGCTTCACGGGTCTCAATTGTAAAACAGCAAAAGTGAGTTTCCATTAGTCGCCCTCGCGCCTAAATCACCACATGGACTGATGGTCGATTGCCTTTCGAAGTCCATGGTCTCTGGTCTCCAGCACGATGCGTCCTTGTTTAAGCTAAAGCTCCTCGAGCTTGAAAGAGCGGTAAGCCAAATTCATGCCTTCGACTTTCTTGAAACAAGGGTCCTATATTGATTTCATTTCCTATATTTAGAACAGAGATTTGCAGAAAATTCTATCAAATCTACCTCCCAAATCATGAAGACCACCCAGCAGCCGGAGAAAAAAAGCCTTCCACGGGGAAGTTCGATGTCTATTTCTTGTGGATATATGTTTGAAAACCCATCCATAGCATAATTTTCTGATTATTAGATTCAGTTACTTATTAACACACAAGATTTTTCCTCTCTTCTGCACTTCCCATCGCCGTTCCGCCTCTCACGCTGTAAAATTTAGTAAGTACTCCAACGGAGCTGGCGGTTAGGGTCACAAGGAATCCAGCATAGGCAATCAAGAACCCATATCCATCAAAGTAGTCGGACCACCACATGATTCATGATTGACTTGATGCGCGACTGAAAGGGGGAGGCCGAAAAATCATGCAATAAGTATATCCAGCAGAGAGAAAAGGTACCACTGCGAAAGAAGCAAGAGGAAGCAGGACTCACAACACATCGTCTTTTCAGATGCCAGCAAGTCCCTTGATTATGACGACACGATCCCCAGATACATCGACGACCGCCAGGAGAAGGAGAAAAATCTTCCCGCCCTTCCCCTTTACGATTCAAAAAAGCGTAGGCGCACAGACGAAGATTATGATCCATAAGCCACCGACTACACAGGTTTGGCGTTGCTTCGTTCTTTCCTATTCTCTCTGACCATGTAGATACACATCAATCATCCTCATCCTCATCCACCCCACCCACGCATATCCTCACCCTCGAGATTGATTCCATCCCCTGCGCTGTTGCCCACATCCCTCACGGTCCCCTTTCTGGTCTTCTAGCTTGGAGACTTGTTGTCCGTACACCTCCGGCCACAATGGGGAAGCGATCTTGCAGAAACAGGAGGAATAGTCAACTCAACGCCCCCATCCCACAGCTTATGCAATCGGGGATACCCCCGGCGACAAAAGCAGCACCGCGTCACTCCCTATGCTTTACTCTAGAAATCTTACTCCTACAAGGACGGCCGTACGAGCGAGGAATCGTTCACTGTTCAGGCATGGACATACACTGGCTCCACGGTCGTTCGCATTTCTTTTTTCCCTCTTTTCTTTGTGTTATCTATGACACTCTGTTTTCTTTTTCTTTTCCTCGCCCTGCAGCCTCGACGGCCGTCTCTCGACATCTGCCCACCTTTCATGGTTTGCAACCACCCCATGACCAACTTCAACTTCAGCACTACTCGTTTCACACCCGGAACGGAGTGCTGGAGTCACTCACTGGCTTTAGATCTCCTCATCACCGCTATGGGCGCCCCAACACATCCATCACTATTCGCCTCTCCTCCCTCTGCATTTGTCTATACAAACGGTGCCACGTATCGCTACAACGGCACACAAACGGCCTTCCATTGGTGTTCGAAAAACCCCAAAAATCCACGTCCGCTAAGATCTGCGGCGTCCGCCTCCATTACCTCTGCGCGACTCTGTCGCATCTCTGATTTAACTGCAAGTTTTGACGCGTCAGTTGAGGGTTTGAGGGCTGCAAAGGCTGAAAAGAAGACTTCCAAAGCCGCAGCGCCATCGTGCTCATCATATTCTCGCTAACGACATCTTCAAATGCATTATCCTACCATTCAACGTTCATCTATATGTATAACCGACTTTTCTACTACTTTGAATAGATACTACGGTGCCCAGACACTCTTCGTCAACGATATCTTCGAACACTTTGTTACTGAGGCTTCGTGTAAGTCTTCGCTTTCCATGATATGAGTTCTGATATCTGATATTACCGCTTCACCAGACCTCACCATCATCTCTAAGCATGCCACTATCTCTATCCGTCCACCATTCCCTCTATCTAGGTAGATGAATTAGTCTTAGTGGATGGCCAGGCTTTATTTGTTTTCATTTCATCCTGTACATGTTATGATCCTTTCATAACATCTATTTGTATTGGCATGATCATCCAAATCCTTTTCTTCTTGTTGACTCTTTTATTTATGGATAGTTCAATATACTCTCTAAATTGTCAAATTATGATGGTGTGTTCATACATGTTCTTGTGTAATAGGAAGGATTAAAATGTGAAGAAGAAGAAATGCGCCCTGTACTGGCATTCCTGGAATGGCAGTCAAACTGGTGGAAAGAGCAGGGTGAGGGTTTGACTGGAGGATTGTCAGACCACCACCAGTCTTTGACCTCTCTATCCGCGCCATTAACTGCATTGTAGTTGACACATGTACTCCTCTGGTGTTGTGAAG
>JAHXRV010011820.1:0-11328 GCA_019904355.1 Psilocybe tampanensis | reverse complement strand
CTCGAGGGCAGACCATCTCCTGACCCAAAGGTCTTCCAGAAGCTGTTGGACCTTGTCTTCGTCGAAGGAGATGACAACGTATTCACGTTCCTTGACTGCGAAGCGATGAAGGAAAAGATCCCTCAGAGGTCACAGATGGCTTGCTCATAATGCATATGCTCATAATGCATAGCTTTTTGGCGAAACCGAGTTCGTTCGCAGGAAATTCGTCGCATATGTATTGTATATTGTATACAGTCCTTTGAATATGTTTCTGAAAATCAACATTTTTTTGCGCGAGGTCACCTGGGGCTGTGCCTGGCCAAAGTGCCGCCACAACTTCGATTGCCCCACACGGAGACTCAGGTCATTAAAGATACGAGATTTACTTGACTGAACCTATCTAGAGCTCGACACGCATCGTTTTCTGCATTATAATAATGTTTTTCAGCTTACAAACTGTTATCAGCTATCGTCACCCAATCTTATCTCTTATACGAATGGTGACATGGCGTTCACGTGATCGCGTCACTTCCCCAACGCCTTTTTCCCAACTTTCTCCTCTTGGACATATCATATCATTGTTATGGGCCAAAGACATCAAGCCTTCATCGTTGCCCGTGTTGTTCCATCTCGAGGAAAGGCTGCGCACTATCAATGCATCGGTGCTCTACACGATCAATGGTGTTATGGCTCCCACGTCTTGAGAGCTGCTCTACGCTTCCTCACCCTTATCAAACAGCCTGGAAACGCAGAAATCATTCGCGAAGAACTGCGTGGAATTGAGTTCGCAGGTCGACTTCTCCCAAAGGAGCGTCATGCCATGCCCTGCCCATTCACTCAATTCTTGTTTCTCTCCGCGTGGGGCGTCAGTTTGGACGATCCTGCAAATCCAGCTGCACATTCAGTGTCCAACCTTTCAGCAAAGATGGGACCCAGAGACGGTGGTTTGTACTGTTATATGCCACTCCGCTATATCTAGCTTAATCCCGATCTCCCAGATAACAACGATGGCCTCACTATTATAGATGTCACGGACCCACAAAACCCAACATGCTGTTTTATTGCCAGCGTCTATCCTGAGATTGAGGACCTGGTTCTGATAACCGCAGAAGAATACGTGTCTCGATATGCAGAAGATGACGATGTGGACTCTCCAGAACATGAAGATGTGGACTCTCCAGAAGATGAAGATGTGGACTCTCCAGAAGATGAAGATGCGGAGTCCCCAGAACAGGAAGATGCGGAGTTTCCGCAACATGAAGATGTGGACTCTCCAGAACATGAAGATGCGAACTCTCCAGAACATGAAGACGCGGACTCTCCAGAACATGAAGATGCGGACTCTCCAGAACATGAAGATGCGGAGTTTCCACAATACGAAGATGTGGAGTTTCCAGAATACGGAGATATGGACTCTCCAGAACACGAAGACCTAGCAACTTTGATCCGCTCCTTCGACGATATACCACTCATGTCGGTGGAAGTTTTCAAGGAGGCCTGGTCTGCCTGGTTTCCAAAAGGAACCTCGAAAACAACCGAACAATCTGTGCCTCTCAAGCAAGAAGTTGCTTCCCTGGTCGATCTCACTCTGCGCCCTGCGATCGAACAGGCAATCGCCGATGGCAAGGACGATATCCTTGATTTCATTCAAATGGACCCTAGCAGAGTTGCCTTAGCCAAAGACGTAATACGCTCTCAAAATCCGGTCTCCGATGGAGCATTTTCTCTGCTTCAAAAACTTGTTTCTGTCGACAAGGACAAATGTTTCGCTTTATCTGGGTTCGCACTTTCTGGAAAACAAGTTGTCGACCTGCTCGCCCTCTGTGGAGATTCAGAAATCGTGTCACTCAACTTGTCCGATAACCGATGTCTGAAAGTAGGTGACTTGGAAGAAATTCTTCGAGGAGCTCCTCCAACTATCCGTCGACTTGTTTTATTTCGCACTGGTGTAACTGATAGCGAAATGGTCCGACTTCTCGACACGTCACCTCAATTATTCAACCATCTCGAATCCATCATCCACCCAGTGTTTCTTTCAGGATTTTATCGGAAGAATCCAGTAAAATTTACGCCTTGCTTCACTCACGTCATGTTCGGTGGAAATTACCCTCGCCAGTGGACGGTCTCTCTCCCGTATTTCACGCCGAACACGCTCGCTCAAGGATTAACGGACTTTCTCAGTCCCATCGTCGCGGTTGGACACGAATATGATTATAATCTTGATGTTTTCCTCTCCGCCATGTCAGCATATGCATCATGCTCTCGGACCTCTGAAATCTCTTGGGGCGAACGTACAGTGGCCTATATTCCGCGCCATGCTCATGATGCGCAGCTAGGGCCCCACTACGACCATTCTGCGAAGCGGACCCAAAAAGGCGACTGGAAGTTTGTCATGATTCATAAGGACCCAGGATTCGATTTCTTCAGCAATAGCCGAAGATGCTATTACACCATCACGCGTGTCAACAAAGCGGGCGAAGAGTTCCTTTCGAAGGACGAGAATAGGAAGAAGACCAACGACGATATCTTTCTCTGCCCGGACTTGGTTGACGTTTTTGACATTCGCGGGTTTTTCAAAGAGCTCGAACGTGAGGGCAGACCGTCTCCTGACCCGAAAGTGTTTGAGAAGCTGTTGGACCTTTTCCCGATCGACAAAGAGGATAAGATGTTTACGTTCCTTGACTGTGAAGCGATGAAGAAAAAAATAACAAGTCCAAAGTACGAGTAAATTTCTATTCTTTGAAAAACTTGGGAAATTTGTAATTTGTTTCTGTACTCTTTGTAACACTTTGTAAATGTAACACCTCTTGAGCACCTCCAAGATGTATTAATCCAACTGTGCCGTCGCGAACCCACTTAATTGGTGTCGTTTTGTGACAGCAAGTGACAAACAATACACGTGATCGTGTCCAATCAATCCAGAAATAGCGAACAATGAATTAACGATGAACTTGGGTCTTGACTTTGACTTAACTTTGACCAAACGTTTTTCTTCTTCGACATATTGTTATGGGCCAAAGACATCAAGCATTCATCGTTGCCCGTGTTGTTCCATCTCGGGGAAAGGCTCCCCGTTATCAATGCATCGGTGCTCTACACTCTCAATGGTGTTATGGCTCTCTTCCCTTGAGAGCTGCTCAACGCTTCATCACGCTCATCAAACAGCCTGGAAATGCAGAAATTATTCGCGAAGAACTGCGTGGAATTGAGTTCGCGGGTCGAAACCTCCCGGAGGAACGTTGTGCTGTGCCCTGCCCGTTCACTCAATTCTTGTTTGTCTCTGCATGGAGTGTCAGTTTGGATGATCCTGCAGATCCATATTCGCATCATGCGTCCATTCTTCCAGCGACGATAGGACCCAGAGATAGCGGTTCGTACTCTTATATGCATTCCCAATATGTCCAGCTCAATTATTGCTCAATTCCAATTCCGATCTCACAGATAACGATGATGGCCTCACCGTCATAGATATCACGGATCCAGAAAACGTAACATACTGTTTTGTTCCCAGCACTGATCATCCGGACCTGCACGCAATAACCGCAGAAGCCTATGTGTCGGGATACTATCCAGAACACGAGCATCTGGAAACATTGATCCGCTTCTTCGATGATATACCACGCATGTCCGCAAGCCGAGTTATGGCCGAGGTCTGGTCTGCCTTTGCACCAGAAGGGTCCTCGAAAACAAGAGAGCAACCTGCACCCGTTGAACAGAAAGTCTCTTCCCTGGTTGAGCTCACTCTACGCCCTGCGATCGAACAAGCCATCGCCGATGGCAAGGACGATATACTTGACTTTATTCAAATGGACGCAAGCAGAGTCGCCTTGGCCAAAGACATGATACGCTCTGAAAACCAGGTTTCCGATGGAGCATTCTCTTTGCTCAAAGCGCTTGTTTCTGTCGACCAGAACAAAACCCTCGATTTATCCGGGTTCGCACTTTCTGGAAAACAAGTCGTCGACTTGCTCGCCCTCCATGGAGATTCAGAGATTGTGTCGCTCAACTTATCCCATAATCCGACTCTCGAGGTGGATGACTTGGAGCGGATTCTTCAAGGAGCTCCTCAAACCATCCATCGACTGGTTCTATTTGACAGCGGTATAACCGACAAAGAAATGGTCCTACTTCTGGACGCAAAACCTCAATTATTCTATCATCTTGAATCCCTCATCCACCCAGCATTCCTTTCTGGTTATTATTTCAAAAGTGCAATACAATTCACGCCTTGTTTCACCCACATCTTGTTCACCGAACAGTACCCGCACAAGTGGACTGTCTCTCTCCCATACTTCACCCCGAACTCGCTCGCTCAAGGATTAACGGACTTTCTCAGTCCAATTTTCGCGGCCGAATCCATATGGGATTACTCCCTGGAAAATTCGCGCCCCCCTATGGCAGCGTACGCAGCATGCTCTCGGGCCTCTGGACTCCCTTGGGGCGAACGTACGGTTGCCTATCTTCCGCGCCAATACACCCAAGAAGGCAAATGGAAGTTCGTTATGGTTTATGAGGACCCAGGATTCGGTGGTGAAAACAAGCGAAGATGTTATTACACCATCATACGTCCCAACAAGGCGGGTGACGAGTTCCTTTCGGATGAGAATCGCGAAAAGACCAAGAACGATGATATTTTCCTCCGTCCGGACTTGGTTGATGTTTTCGATATTCGTGGGTTTTTCAAAGAGCTCGAACTTGAGGGTAGACCCTCACCTGACCCGAAAGTGTTTGAGAAGTTGATGGATCTTTTCCCAGTCGACGGAGAGGACAAGATGCTTACGTTCCTTGATTGTGAGGCGATGAAGGAGAAAATAGCTGCGAGGTAGATTTCTATTCTTTGAAATATTGGTATCTTTCTATCTTCTTTATAACACTTTGTAAACACGAACGGTCGCCATATGTAGCACCTCCAAGAATGTATGAATCCAACTTGACACAAGAAGATGTTAAACGATTTTGATCGATCCTATCTTATTGCTTGCGATGACACCCAGTCTGATAGGCTGGTCCAGAAGCTTTCCAGTTGGGCGGCTGACCTCAATTTGACGGGGCTCGGGGCAGACAATTTCCATTTCGGCGCCTATTTAAAGCAGCGCGCAAGCCAGTGCGTTTCTTTTCGTTCTCTACTACATACTCACCCAACATCACGCAACCTGGCGCATTTATCGGCATTCTCGCTTCTGCTCGGGCTTCCTCTTCCTCTTTCACCGAATGAAATCATCTCGTGCGCCAGTGCCACAGTCCCGCACTGGAAACCGAGCTGCATCGTACTCTCGACAGGAAATGTTGCTTCGTGTACACAAAGTTTGAGCGTTATGGTGCCACAGGAATCCAGGACACACCGCATCTGCTTCATGTATTCCGGGAGGCTGTCAAAGGCAAGTACTCAACAAATCGATTTTCGTGTATCTCTCAAGTATTTTAATTTTTGCCACAGGCCATCGAAACCTTTTGAAGAGTGGCATCCGATGTCAGCATGTACATCATCCTGTTCGGCGAGCAAGACGCATCGAATGGCAACAAGGGAATCCTAATCGACCTTGACATGGCCGTTCGAGCTTCCAACCGGCCACTGGGCAGACGAACCTTTCACTGGTTCATTTCGAAAGGTATTTGTGGCACTATTGCTTTTTTTGTTCTTTTAAGTTGAAGATCTGATCTATCATCTTCGGCTACAGGACACGCGGCCATCGGTCTGTCGGTGTTTTGCGAGGATTTAGGATGTCGCGGATACCTGGGCGCCTGTGGGTCTCGGAACCAATTCTCTGTGGGATGATGGATCTGGCAGCGATTGGACATGCTTTAACGTTCACAAACACTTCGTAGTGGGATCGAATGGGGGAGCAATGATCATCCAACCGAGTCCGAGTCGGACCATCTCTCAGTCCCCGGTCGAACTTGCTTCCAGTGTCGTTTGCAATGAATGGGAGGTCAGAGGGTCGCACAGGCCGTACTGCTGCTGCTGTTGCGAGTTGTCCCTGATGTGACGGATGGTTCCTGTTCCGTTGGAGTTCAATGGGTGTATAGCACGGGTGGCTTTAAAGCATGGCAGGAAGTGAATCGGGGACGAGGACGCTTAGAGATGTGGATATGGATTTACTAAGTATGGCTGTTATTCTATCGTTGGTTCGCCGAGGGCAGTGGGATGAACCGGTCACCGTTTCTTGATGCTTCGAGTACTTACTAGCGGCCTCTGGCATTATATCTTCCAAGATGGAGTCGCATTCCACAGGCCGTAACTTATAAGCAGCAGCTATGTAGCTCACGTGGAATTTTTTTAATCTTGATTCCTTCGAAGAATTTTATTATTTTTCATGAAAGACTCCTGCTTCCCCAATGGCCAACAGAAAGAGAAGGCGAAGTGGCAATGAATATAACGCACGCAGTGCCAGCGGGTTTTCGTGCTATCTTTGGATCCGGAGGCTGACGATCTCCCGTTCGCTGGATTGGCTGACATGTGGCTGACACTGGCATCTTTCAGTCTGTTTGCCACTTGGACCGCTCGGGCGCCTATTTAAGGCACCCGATGTTTAGCTCCAAAGCAACCATCCCTCAACTTCCCCTTCAACTTCGACGTGAACAAACCTGGCGTCTTTCAATCTGTCCTCTCCTTCCTCTTCTCTTCTTCTTCCTCTTTCACCGAATGAAACTCCCGCCGTATGCGGCGACTGGGTACATCGTGACAGATCACAGTAGTGATAGCCACGACCGCCGGGGATCTGTATGGCAACACTACTGGATCTGTATGGCAACACTACTGGACCTGTATGGCAACACTACTGGATCTGTATGGCAACATTACTGGACCTGTATGGCAACACTACTGGATCTGTATGGCGACACTACTGGACCTGTATGGCATCACTACTGCCGACATCACTACTGCCAACATGTCCCTCGCGCACTCCTAGTCGCCTTTTCGACGAACGAGAAACTATGCGGGCCGCGCCGGAGAGGCCTATCCATTTTTACAGATCCATCCGAGTCGAAGCCCCAGGTGAACAAACTTCCTCGGTCCTTCCCCAAGCCAAGTGCGAAGAACCAGTTGATGACGACTAGTTTTGGATTGTGAATAGTGTAAGTCCGACGTTCAATCGACGTGTTCCTGCCACTGCCAGTGTTTGACGGACTGTTTCATTGTTTTTCACTTATACAGTGGGACACTACTTGAGTGGACTTTGATGAGGCCTCGGAGGTTATCGGTGTGACTGTCACCCAGCGGGAATCCATAGAATCCGTCGGGAACCAGGCTTTCACTCCCTGGAAACTGGTCTACGCTTTCGCATTTCCAACGCTCCATGGCGCTCTCGAATCGCAACTGACCCGGCCCTTCCCCTTCGATCTTCGCTTTGGAACGGACTGATCATCCATGGACCATTTGATGTACATGCTCATTACTTGTCATAATGCTAATTCACACTCACACTCGCTTGGCTTTTTTTTAAAAAAAACAGGCTACAACCGAATTAGTATCCTGCCAATTTCATGCGCGTCATGGGCCAAGGACCCATGAGTCTTCAAGCTTCAAGTCGGAAACCAATCATGACGACTCAGCCCCCTCGAACAAACAATCTTGAAACTTGAAATTTGAAACTTGATCATCCTGCCAATTCGACCCGAAGATCCTCGGCACTCGGCGGGAGTGTGTCAGCCGTTCCCGCTATGGATTCACTTTCTGGTGTGCCAGGCTCTGTTGTTGTGGCATTTAATTGCTTCTTTATGAGTAGTACCTTGAGTAGCTCAAATGGTATCTGTGATCTGTTGCCCTACAAGTACTATGATTGGTGTGGGTGTGCTTTCTGCGACTAAGTCGTCCGGCGCCTAAGTATTCTCCCACCCTCGATCATCTGGACTTCAAGAAACATCATTTGGATGAAATACGTAGGGCATCGTACACCGTCTCGATATTTAAGTGCGATCTTCACGTGGCGAGGAAGGCAAAGCCACTTCCTCTTCCTCCACGCCGAAAGAAGAGAGATACCTCTGCGTATTTTCGTCTGCCGTACCACTCCAGCTCGTATTTTCCATCTCGCACGCCTTCCACGAAGCCGACTGACGCGTCGCAAAGAGGATTTGATTGATCGTGTCTTCGTTCAATACCAACTTGTGCGTTCCCTCCTGCGGCGCATTGGTATGATCTGCAGCGTCGTCTGTCGTAGCTTGGTTGAACTGGATCATTTGAGGAAGAGTCTCAGTCTCAGTTTGAGTTGTGTCGAGGTTGGGAGGACAATGAGGCGGTGCGACGCGTACGAATGACGCTTGGTAGCTGTCGTCTGAATCGCTATTGTCCGGGATTGGAGGTAGAGTCTCCTGAGTTTGAGTCGTGTCAAAGTTGGGAGGACAAGGAGGCGGTCCGAAGCGTTTGAATGACCCTGTCGCCTCGTCGAATACGTGGTCGGAGTAGACCCAATCTTGCCACTTGTAGCCTTCGTGCGAATCGCTATCGTCAGGCATGTTGGGGGTTGGGGGTTGGAATGGGTTGTAACCACGGACACGCATCTCGTGGATGATGAAGAGGGATGGGAGAGGTGCGTGTGGGTCCTTGATGTCCAGAGCGATGGCTTTCCCGTGGAAATTCACGAGGGAGGGGGTGTTAAAATAATTGACGAGGATGTACTTTTTCGTCTGTTTTCAAATGTTCATGGATCTCTGAGCGCTGAAGGAAAAAAAGAGAAGTTGAAAGTATTAACGCACTATGGGGTCGAATCGGATGAAGAACTCGTAGGCGCCGAATTGCATCTCATGAGCAGAACAGAGAAGAAAACGGTTTCGGGGTTCGTATTTAGGATCCCTCGAGGTCGGCTTGGGGATGTATCTTCGTTTCACCAGATCCTCCCATTGCTACGTACAGAGGGTATCCAAAATGATTATTTGAGCACCAGAAGTCATTTAATTCCGACTTACCCCGTAATTATATTTATTTAACTTGTCGATGATACAGCGAGACCGAAAGACCGTTTGCGCATCGCCGCAGACGACACAGCGCTGGACGCCGAGGAAGGTGTCTCGCTTTCTGATTTCTCTCTCGAACTCTGACGACGAGGAAACGCGGTGGAATGTATCGTCTGTGCGGTGTTCGGACTCTTCCCAAGCGTATCCGGCGGGTGGAGCGCTAGGTGGAAGGGGAAGCGGGAATGCACGTAGAGGAGCCATGCAGAGTTCGAGAGGAGCAGTTTCCTTGGCGTTCAAAGGGGTCCGGCAAGTTGCGTAAATTATGATGTCATCATCGACTCTGCATAAAAACCTGTTTCTTTGGCGCACTCCCTCTTCGCCATGTACGTCGCCCGTCTTTCCTCTTTATTTGTCTCAACAAGGTTATCAATCAGCTGTTGTAGAACGTCTCCAGTCTCAGCTGCGTTTATGTCCTCCATCCGTACTTCCAACCACGTCGGCGGCCCTCTCCTCGACGCCATTGCCGATGATCACCAGGAGGTGCGTTCACAGAGCTCGTAGGCTATCTCAACCTATGCTCATCATAGTGTAGATGTATACTTACTATGACCAATATCTCAAAACCAAAGGCGACGCGGATGCTCAAGGTCGCTGGGCCCGCCAGCTGACCTGGGAAGTCGCTCGCCATGCTGTCGGCGAAGAACTCGTCATCTACCCTCTCATGGAACAGCACCTCGGCGAAAAAGGTAAAACCCTTGCGGATAGAGACAGAGCGGACCACCAAGTGCGCATATATTCACCTAAATCCGGCGTGTAGTGCTGAAATGTTCCTTTGTTAAACGCAGCAAGTAAAAGAGCTCTTGTACAAGCTCGAATCGCTCTCTCCGGGTTCTCAGGAACACGCGGACGTTCTCAAGGACGTGGTGGACCACCTGAAGCCGCATAACGATTCCGAAGAACAGGAAGATCTGCCTCTTTTGCAAAAGGCTTTGGGCGCTGATGGCTCCGCCGCTGCCGCTGCCAGCTTCAAGCGAACTAAGAAGTTCGCGCCGACTCGGTCAGTTTATGACTAATTTCACATATATGCGCGTTTTTTCTTAATGCTGGTTGTCATAGTGCACACCCCGGAGCTCCAGATAAACCTCCTTTTGAAACCCTGGCTAGCTTGATGTCCGCACCCCTGGACAAACTCAAGGACGCCTTCGCACAGTTCCCAACCGAAGAAGAGAAAAATGCTGTTAAAAACTAAATATCCTGTACTTAATAGTGCGTTGTCATTTCTGCTGAAATCAACGGTTTCTAGTGTGTATATCCGTCGTCTCTTTTTTGAAAGTAAGAATCTCGACACTCGGCGCTTGATCCCCAGTCATCGGAGCCATTTGTCAGGCCCCTATCTGTGACGCGATTTTCATGTGACTCGCGAGTCGCCGGCGAAGAGACAAAAGCTCTTGGCGACACTTTCTCACTCTCTTTCTTACCCAACCGGGCGTCTGAAGCCCGAAGTCTCTCCAACGGAGACACAACATACTAAACACGGCACAGGAATAACAACAAAATGGCGACGAACCTCCGAATTATTCCTTCAGCAGAGGAAGCTTCGCTGCATCCACGCGCTATCTGGAATCATTGGAGGAAGACTATCATCTGGGATCCTCGATCGTATTATGGTTCGCTGCCTCTGTATTTTCTCTTCGTATATTCATAATGGGCTCACTTCACGCGTTCTTTTCTTTTGATTCTCTCTTTTCCTTGCATAATCCTCGTGTCCATCCTATTTCGCGGTACCGTCGGTGTAAATGCGACGAAAACAGGGGTATTGGAATTCATTGGGGTCTTGGTCTGTGTCATCACCATGCCTCAATTCAATGGGTTTACTGAAAGTACGTCTGCGGTGATCATTTTTATCATTCATTCTACTGACCACCGATCATCTATGACTTCACTATAGGAAGAAACTCCTACTTTTGGTCATTGGTGTTGAAGCTGATCTCGGCGTCGCTCCTGGTCATCCCTATCGCTGCTCTGTACGTTTTCGATTTTACTCAAGTTTACAACGCCTCCGCTCCACTTCTTTTTCTTCGACGCTGCTTTGTGGAGTTTTTGAACATGAGCGCTAATCTCCTTCCTTCCCTGTGTTATGGATATCTAGGCATTGGTATAGCAATCATAGGCAGTCGAGGAGTATATTAACGCGCTCGAGGACGCATATCGTCGTTTTGCTGGTCGTGGTGGTACTCGTCTTTGGTGTGTTTTTTTGGTCTTTCTTTCGTTTCGACGCGTTCTTGTTTCCCCCTTTTCTCTCTCTCTTATTTATTTATGGCTATTGATGATTTTTTTGACTTTTTGTTTTTTGGTGTCTATCTTCTAGGGATTCAAATGATAAGTTTGACGATGATACAGTTGGGTGATCCTGCGCCTGGGTTTCTTTGGCTTTCGATATTTGTTCGTGAGTTG